>VMDR010008754.1:0-35587 GCA_007922815.1 Macrotus californicus | reverse complement strand
TATGTACATTTGCTGATGGCATATAAAGAGGTAAAAACTTTCCTAATTAGTTCTCTAAAGCTCGTACATCTTTAATAACAAAACTTGATAAAATTGGCATGGTATCAAAAAACCCCTACAGACAAATATCATTTATGAATAAAATTTTTTTAATTCTGAATAAAGGTTAACAAATGAAATATAAAGTGTCTCAGAAGAATAATATGATAGATCAAATCAAGTTTAACCCAAAATAAATGTATATTTACTATTTGGAAACATAGCAACATAATTCACTACATTCACAAGGAGACTCATACAAGCACTTGAAATAATACTAAGAAGATCTTTTATAACAGTTCAACAGTTGTTCCTACTACAACTTCAATTAAATAAGAAGAGAAATTGGATAGTTAATGCATCATAGAGGACCAACACACAGCCAATATCACTGTAAATGAAGAAACACTGAATCGGGAAGAAGCAGGAATGTCCACTGTCACCTGCATTATTCACCTTCACCTTAGCAACCTGCAAAATTAAATGACAGAACAGTCCACATAAATATTAAAGGAGTAAAGATAAATTTTCTTGTTGGTGATGTGATTCTATTCATATAAAATTTAAGACACTGAGAATAAAATATTATTAGAATTAAAGAATTTGGCAAGGTAGCTATATACAAGATAAACATACCAAAATCCATAACTGTTTTTCTACATTGGTATTATGTAGCTAAAAATGAATATTGAGGAAATGTTTAATTCATAATAGAGATAAAGCTATAATGCAGGAAAACATCCAATAAGAAATATTGTTCAGGCCATGTAAAGAAAACTATAAAATTTATTGAAGCACATAAAACAAGGTTTGAATAAAGAGGGAGATATATCATGTTATTGAATGAGAAGATTTAATATGACAAATTGCCAATTATCCAAAAATTAATACATAATCGCAATTTAAATCCTATTGAATTTGGGAAGAATGTGGGTTAATAAAGTTATCTTAAAGTACAAATGGAAAAATAAATGACCACCCTGGCTGCTGTGGCTCAGTGGATTGAGTGCTGGCCAGTGAAGCAAATGGCCACCTGTTCGATTCCCAGTCAGAGCCCAAGCCAGGTCCCTGGTTGTGGGCCTGTGAGAGGCAACCATGTATCTCTTGCACATTGATGTTTCTCTCCCTCTACTTTTCCCTCCATTTTTCCCTCCCTTCCCATCCCTCTAAAAATGTAAATAAATAAAATATTTTTTTAAAAAAAGGAAAAATAAATAACCAAAAATAGCGAAGACAAAAGTTTTTAAGTATGTGTTTGTTGAGAGTGAAGAAGAAGTGGACTCACCTTATCATCTAATGAGACACACTATAAAATCATTGCAACATTATAATAAAAGTAAAATTATATCAACACAGAAATAGATAAAGAGATTAATGAAACAAAATGGAATTCTAAAAACATGTCTTAATTTATATGAGAACTTAGTAAATAATTTGGTGGGTAGAGGATGGTTAATGAAATAAATGATGCTGGCACAAATGGCTATCCATCTGGCGGGGGAAAAAATAGGAACACCACCTCACACTACATATAAAACTAACACTAAACGAAGTAAACATTTAAATGTCAAAAAATAATTAATAATTTAGAGTAATTTTAAGAGCATATACCAACGACCTAGATGATAGGGAGGAAAAACAAGAATAAAGGGGGAACTGAGGGGAACTTAAATCAATATAGAATATACATACACATACACAAGCCTAACTGACCACAGAAAGAAAATTAAATGTGTAGGGCAAAAGTTAAGGACATATGATACACTGGGGGCAAATACCTGTGATGAGTATCATAAACAGAATTATTTGTAAAGGTAATTATTCACAATATATATAAAGCTTTCACAAATCATGAAAATAAAGACATACAGTCTAAAAGTAAAGTGGTCAAAGGAAATAAGGAAAATCACAGAACACGTCCAAATGTATAAAAACATGCTCAGTGTCACTGGTAGTCAGGAAAATGAAAGAAAAAAACAACTAATAAGGAAAACATTTGAACATGGTAACACCCTACCAGCAGGAAACCTGGTAAAAAAAAATACTCTCACATACTTCTGGTGGAAATGTAAATGGTTGTATACTTCTGCAAAGCAGTCTGGCAATACCTATTAAATAAATGTAAAGAAATACATGTTCTTTGATCCAGCACTGCCACTTCCAGGAATCTAGCTGAGGAAAATAACAGCATTTGTAGATTAAAGATTTTTTAAATCATAGCAATGATCATAGTAGTCACAAGTAAGAGAGAGCAAGAGAGAACTTAATATCCAATAAGAGAACTGTTTGAATAAATGTTTGTAAATGCGTGCAATGAAGTACTGTAGTCATTTTTAAAAAATGAATTGCATAGCAGTTTTCTATGTAATAGCCCCCAAATGGAAACAGTCCAGGTGTTGGTTGACTAGAAAATGAACTAACTATATTAGTAAAATGGAACGCTGGTCAGAAAAAAGGGGGTGTTGGGTGCAGGGAAACTAAAAGAGGGCAGACTCCTGTGCAGTAGTCTGAATAGATTTCAAAGTTATTATGCCCTGTAATCATGCAGAGTGCATACTGTATGATGTACACACACATACAGACATATACAAATTTAACCACTAAGGAGATAATGGTAAAATCTAGGTAGCAGGTAAGCAGGGATAAGGATGTTTTCTGTAAAAATTTTTCCACTTTTCTATACTGTTTAAATTTTTTTACACTCATTTATTATCTGCTATTTTATAAGCTATTTATATTTTGGAGAATCATAAAACCAAGCAAACATACAAAAGAGAACTTTGTATTCAAAATCTTAAAAGGGTCCCCAAATCATTCTAGTCTCAGGTCCCCAGAAAGCCAGGGACATTCCTGCCTACAGGACTTGGCCAAGGTTATAATCTGTTCTCAGTTCCATGCTGCAATCTGCACAAATTCCACTGGGGGAATGGGACCACCCTCCAAGATTTGTTTCCATAGTCGGCAACCAGCCAGACTGTACACCCCTAGGAAGACTCTGGAAAGGCGCACTCGCTGGCTTTACCAAATGCATCTGAAAGCTCTGAGCCCTACCTCCCCCATTCTCAGTTGTGTTCTGCAGAGGTGGCCTTTGTCACCTCAGACTTGGGGCCTCTGGAGGGCTTCTGTAGCCAGCAGCTGCACACTTTACATGTGACTGTCCCTCACTGCATCTCTAGAGCCACCAAGACAGGAGCCAATGCACAAAAGTGGGTGTGGCAGACAGTTCTCTGAAGGCTGGATGTTGTGGTTCAGTGCATAGGTAAAGTTGTTCTTTGTGCCTGGGGTTCTGCTGCCACTTTGGGGCTCAAGGGCAGGGCACTCACAGCCCTAGGCTGGTGACAGAGGGTCTTCCAGACATTCCCTGAGGGAAGTAGATCCTTTAGGATTGTCTTGGAGAGAGCAGGGTCTTCAACCTTACTTGCCCTTGTCCTTGTGCCACCCCTTGGCCCAGAGCACCAAGTGTGATGGAGAAGCTGAAGAGGGCAAAGGAAGCTCCCAGGGATGTGTCTTCTAGAATCGACACCAAGAGGAGACATCCTCACTAAGAGCTGACACCCTCCTTCCCTCCCAAATGCAAGAGAAGCAGAAATGCTGCTGGCATCTGCACACCACTTGCTTTCCTACTTTGTGCCTCTTCGTGAGTCCCTACATCTAACATATCCCAGACAGTTTGGCCAGGTGTGTGACATGTCAGGGGAACAAAGTTCAAGAAGGTGGTATTCTCAGGGGTGCCCACCTCACTGGCCTCACTCTCATCCCGGCAATATCGGAATACTTCAGTACCTATTTGGGGAAGCAGGTAGCATTAAGTCCTTCTGCAAGCAACATCCTCTATGTTCCAGTGATGCTCCAAACACATGTCAACTGTGACCACAAGCTTTGACATGCCTTTGCTTTGGCATCACTTTGTAAATGGCTTCTCACCAATGCAAACTGAGTACCACTTTTCCTTGCCTGAGCAATCTCAGCATTTAAAACAAGTATCTCAAATGGCAATTATAAAATAAAAGAGAAACCTAACTCCCCAGAGTAGTTCAGTTGTTATTCTTCTGTGCTGTGTGGTGTAGGGGTTAAAGACCACATTCAGGAAGCAGGTCCAGGGCTCTATGAGTGTGTGATGTGGGACAAAGGAATTTACTGAGCTGCCTAAATCTCATCCACAAAATGGAGATTAACAACAGAATTGGCCTCAGGAGGTCGTTGGAAGATAAATAAGATAATACAAGTAATGTCTGACACATAATGAAGAATCAACCAGTGTTAGTGATTTTATTATTGTTATTTGTTATATTGATAGTATGCATTAATATGTATATTTTTAAAAACATTTTGCAATTTTTCTAAACTGCAAACTTGCTATCGATCTTTCAATAGTAATCAGTTGTTGCCAGGAGAAGAACAGTGCTGCATGAAGTATCTTTGGCCCACTGGATGGGATGTTTTCATGTATGATAGGAAAAAAAAAAAAAAATATATATATATATATATATATATATATATATATCAAACATACTTACCCATGGTTTTTCTACAGAAAATATCATTTCTTAACAAGAAAACAGTGTTTAAATCAAGCAAAATATAACCAGAGACACTGAAATTAAGAACAATCTGACAGTAACCAGAGGGGAGGTGGGAGGGGATAATGGGGAGAAAAGTGGGAAGGGATTTCAAGAACAACTATAAAGGACACATGGACAAAACCAAGGGGGGTGGAATCAATCAGGAGAGAGAGGTAGGGATGGCTGGAGCATGGGACAGTGGTGGGGAGAAAATGCAGACAACTGTACTTGAACAACAATAAAATGTTTAAGAAAAGAAAATGGTATCTATAACAATTTAGTTCTTTTTCATGATACCTGTTAAGAATAAGAATCTTTTTAAAAAACAAAAAAACCTTTCTAAGCATGAGTTGCATAGCTTTGTCACTAATTAACTCTTCCACTTATCTAAGCATGTGCTTGCCTTTGAACCCAGACCATTATCTGACCCTATAGTTGAATGAACACCTGACCCATCTGTCCCAGCAGGCTTGCACAGCAGCTGCGAGGGAAGCTCAGTCCCAGCAGGGACCACACCTTGTTCCAATCTGGATCTCCTTAGCTGATAGACTGCCTGAAACAGTAAATGTTGGCAAAACATAAGCTAAAATCCGTTTCCTATTCTCTTGATTTATTCTCCCACAGCCACCTGGAACCCTAAGCCTCTGAAAGCTCCTCACTGTGTATAACAAACACCCCTCTGTCCGTTCCTCACACTGAAGAGCTGGACTTCACCATCTGTCTTCAAAAGGAGCTACTTTAAGGGGCCACAGCTTTTTTTCTTATAGCATTGACAAAGGTCTATGCCACATGACGTTCTCTTGCAGGGTGACTTAAACAGGGTGTTGTCATAGACTAAAAAGCAGGGTATGAAAGCCTCCCGAGGGCCAGGACTGAAAACAAGCCCATCACAAGAGCTTTGGGAGGAGCGGTCAGGGAGTTGGCAGACATGACCTTACATGCCTGTCCCATAAGCAAGCTGTGAAGCTGAGCCTCAGGGCCACAAGTCTCACACCTGCAAGGTCTGCTGGGGAGGAAACGTCAATCCTAAAACTACTTGGGTCCCAGGAAGATTCTAAAAAGAGACTCAGGTGCAATCCCATCATTAGAACTGGGAAACAGCAGGACAAAGAGGAGGTCTGCTTATCGGAATAGGGACATAAGGTCACATCTGCCACCTCAAATAATAGAGCATTGACCTCAGCTTACAGTTAAGTCAAACATCCTAAACTTCCTTTTTCATTTGATGAAAATCTACCCAACCATTTTTGCACAATGCAGTAACAAGAAAAAGTTATTTTTTATTTATAAACAAAGATTTACGAAGTGCAAGTATACATGGTACTAGGCAATTTGTAGTGCAGGTTTATTTATGGTAATCTGTGCTAACACTCCACTGGAGAAACATTGTCATCCAAATAAAGAACTAGAACATGGCAGAGCTTAAATTCAAACTCAGCTTTCATCTGATTCCAATGTTCATACTCCTTTTATTACGTGACATGGACTTTCAACTATTCATGTGCATGGCAGACCTCTCTTTCTACTTACATTTTAATCTCCAAGAGGGCAGAATTGAGTTTTAAATTTAATAGTACTCCTTGTAGCACCTAGCCTACTTTTGATTATAGAATAGGTCTCATAAATATATTTTAATTAACTGGTGTATAAATCAATGGCCATCTGTTTTCATGAAAGCAATTTCAATGGAAAGAATGACCTCACAGTGGCCGATCTCACTCCCTTAAGTGTGAGCTCACAAGAGGAGGGGTTTTCTCTATCTGAGAAACACAGTGTTGCACAAATATGAATACTTCCACTCAAACCAATTCACGCTTCTGATGTTGTACATATGGCTTCATACTGAGTATCTAATAGCCACAAAATAGCTACAGTACATTCACTGGCTGACTTCAGGGAGTCACTGTAGGGAGGGACCTAGGTTAACCACCTAACGAAAAGCATAGCTGGTAGCTGGGCCAAAATGAACTGGGCTGGGCCTCAGCATGAAGAGAGGGCCCTAGCAGTTGGGTCTAGACAAAGAAAACTTTACTTTACCGCTATACATTAACCAAGAGAGATCAAATATTTAAATTTATTTTCTATTCTGCCTGAAATAATCAGAATCTTATGGGTCTATTTCCAATTTTTGAAAAAAAATGGCTACAAAGATAACTGGACAGCACCAGAGAAAGCTATCTCAGTGTATATTTCATTAACACCTGTAAGACTTGTTCCTACTTTCCAACTCAGATTAGATTTCACAGCTTCCAGGAGAAACTTACGCAATATGCTTGGCCTGATCTTGCCAGTCAATGCTTTCATTTTAAAAGCGAGGTATTGTATTAGTTTAGTAAATTTGCTTTAATGCCAAGGCAGGGAATGGCAACACTGACCTGAAAGGTTCCAGTGACTGATAATCTACATAAAGGAAAAGTGATGCAATTTGGAGTTATAATGACTATTGGTGATAAGGATAGCAGAGTAACATTTAGTTACTTTGGCAGGGGTTGGCCCTGAGTTCAAGTACATAAGCATCCCTTGTAACACTTTTTTCAGAGTCAGGAAAACCAAATCCAACCACTGTAATTGTGAAGGTATTTTTCCACATTCTTAGCAAAATCCAGAAATCTGGGTCAAGGATAATCATCAATCAAATTAATTGTCTACTTGAAATAAAACTTTATACATTTTTTTACTCATCTTATTGCAGAAAAGACTTAATGTTAAATTTATTTTCTTTGAAAATATACAGTCTGTCTTAAAATTCATAGTAAAACATGACTAAAACATGAATAAACATGGCACAAAAAAAGAATGCTTAAATTTTCAAAGGCACATCCTCTATTGGGAAAAACATGTGTAGAAGATAGAATTCATGTTTGAGAGCAAGATGAGTACTTAAGGATCATCTAATTCACCTCCTCTACCCACGATCGATACAATTTTAACAAACTGAATGAAGTGGATTGCCTAAAACATTTCTTTAACCCTGATTTCAAAAAGAACTAGGACCAGAGTCATAGTTATTTTATCTTCAATAAAATTTTATTTCCATCCCTTTGAGTTATCCCGATGAGTGGCATAGATTTGTCCATAACAACAAGAAATGAATAATAATAACAATAAATTTTGGGTTTGTTGTTTGCTTCAAATCATTTTTGGAAAAAATACTGATAGCATTCAAACCTCATGATTTCTATTGTGAGCTCATCAAAGTATAAATGAGTTCATTTTCCTCATTCAACCTCCATTAATGGAGATCGAGAAAAGAGTTTCCTTTTCCTTAACTAAGTGCTCTGTTGGAAGGAAGCCAGGCTGGAGATGAGAGAGAGCAGACAGTAAATCCCTCCCCAACCTCTGGCCTACCAAGCATAGTGAGCTAGTTGGCACATACACACGGCAAGGCTGGATTTGTTGAAATCCCAAACACAGCGATAATCATACAGAACATTAGGGAAGAACCAGGCTAGCTGTGGGATCGACCACAGAAATCAGCATAGGCTCAGCAAGGAGATTTACTTACTATTACTGGGTCTCTGAACTGAATCTAGATATCAGGCAGTTCAGGGAAAGACCCTACCAGGAAAGTGTTAAAGGAAAGAGAGCGCATCACTTTGTCACACTTTCCCTTTACAAAGGCCTGGGAGTTTCCCATTTTGCAGTGGAGAACCATCAGAGAGCACTTGTTTCACAACAAGCAAGGCTGTTAGAATCAGTTACAGGGCAAACCTTGACTTGAGCCCCAGCAAGACACTGAAAGCATCAGACCTCTGGCTGCACTACTTGATGATGTCACCATCGACTAACTCCCTAAAACCACAGGGCATTTTCTTTCCTCTCACCCAAGTTTCTTCTCTTTGGGGCTCAAATATCAAGTGACAGTGCCTTCCAACACCTAAGAATGACCTTCTCCTTTCTTCAACCAAATAATAAAAAGATAAATAATGCTCTCCACTAAATTCAAATTGTCTTAACACTATAGAAAAATTATAAAGCAACTTTTGTTAAAGTGATGACTAGTGATTGCTCTGAGATTGGCCTCTATCCAGTGATTTTTATGATTCTGGGTGTCTGGCAAGAATCTGCCATGCCTAAAATGGTCCTTTAAAAAAAGAGAGAGAAAAACATACAAAATATGCAAATCACACTGGATTTAAACCCTTAGACTTTTGACATTTAGTAATAAATGAGTTATGTCTTTTCAGTTTGATTTGTAGCCCTTAATACAGGTCAATTATCAAAAAAAGGAAGGGCAGCATGGAGAGGAAAGAGAGAGGAATATACTGAATTATCAACTACATTTTATGTAAAAACTTGTCCTTATTTATTCAAGAAAATACATTAACTTGAACTAGGCCAATTGTATCAGTGCTTTATTGATAGGCCTATGAATTGAAGTTTTCATGAATGGATAAATTATAATCACTTTATAAATTACTGTGAAACAAATGGTTAATTCCAATGCAACGTTTTTCACATTGTGTCCTAAGGGAAATGAGAGATGTGTATAGTTATTTAGGGAGAAACAAAACTCCTGTAGTCAGATAACACATTCTGTAACTCCTCTTGGAGATTTCTAAGACACATTAAGGTATCAAGAGTCTATTTGGCTAGAACCACATTTCCCTGAAATTCCAACTAAAACTCCAGTGGGTGGCAAGTTCCCTGGACACATGTTGTGAAACATGATTCTGCATTCTCTAGAGCAGTCCATTGTCATAAGAAGTAAGAAGAGTATACTTGTGATTTGTTTCCACTAATGGTTTGCTTGGTAAAGTCTTTCCTCATAAATAATTCCAAAACAACCTCTGTCCAGGTCTAGGTTAGACATCAGCAGGTCAGAGTTAACAAGGTTCTAACCAATGAGGATTTGAGAACATAAGTAGGCCACTACAGAAATGGTGCGGAAACCCCCACACCCACTCCCCTATGGAAATACGTCTTTGTGTGCTCCTAATAACCTTTCTCATCTGCTCCCCACCCCACATCTACACTTGCCCTGTGATAAGACTGAACTTTGTGAAGCTTGACTTAGCACTCTAGCCTCTTGTGCTCCTTCATTCTCAACATCCCAACATCATCTTCTTCCCCTATTTAAAACATGTAGCTGGTCCACACTTGCTCAATGTGCCTTGTCAAAATCTACTTTTGAAAAGAATCTGACATAGAAAACCCACCATGACTCAATGTCCAATAAAAGTTTAAATATTACCTCCCCTAAAGGTATTTGTATTTTAATAAGAGCAAATAAATCAATCACCAAATACAGAAATTCTAAGCTAGAAGGGACATTACACATGAAGTTAATGGCTACAATCACACAACTAAGCAGAGGCAACATCAAAGTCTCTAAAATCTCAGACCAGATCACCACATTCCTGGCCACCCTTCTCCTCACTACTTTAGGAAAAAAGAGGAATTCCTGAAAGTTACCAATGCCTCCTATTTTAAGACTGACCATAAAAGACTCCATGATAGTGTCACTCTCAAACCTGTGAAAACTGAAGCCCTTTTGCTCAGTTTTTCTCTTTGTACATCTAAGGGGAGAGAACAAAAGTGCTAGACCTCACAGTCATCCAACTAGCACCCGCTTTGTTCCACTCACTGTTGCAGACACCAACAAAATATTATGAATACAAGAGATGAAGTCCCTGCCTTGTGGACCTGATATTGTAGTGGAGAAGACATAATAAAGGATCAAACAAATACATATAAAAAAATAATGTCAGGTGGTGACCAGTGTTCTGCAGACAATGAAGCAAGATAAAGAAGGGAATGAGGACACTCTCTTAGATGCAGTTGTCAGGAAGGTCTCCCTAAGAAAGTAAAATTTAGTAAAGTACTGGGCTATACAAAGAAACACATGCAAAAGGCCAAGGGAAGAAGCTCCCAGGCTAGAAGTATAGTGGGGATGAAAGGCCTGAAGCCAGAGCCAACTGGTTGAGCTCCATAAAAGGCAGGAGCTGAGGAGGCCAGTGTCTGGTAGAGGAGGCAGGATGGAGCCTACAGGGCTGTGGGTGATGGTAAGAAGCCTAGATGTAGTGCTGAGGATGATGGGAATCTTGAAGAGCTCTGGCCAAGAGAATGACCTGATTTTAACACAGACCTTTTGTTTGTTTTTTGTGGGTTTTTCTTTTTTACTGATTGATTTGAGAGAAAGAGAGAGAGAGAGACATCAATTTGTTGTTCCATTCATTAATTCATTCACAGGTTGATTTTTGTATGTGCCCTGACTGGGGATCGAACCTGCAATGTTGGTGCATCAGGATGATGCTCTAACCAACTGAAATACCTGGCCAAGGTGGATTTGAATAGAGATTTTAAAAAATTTTTTATTGTATTTTTTTCATCACCATTTAGTCCCCTTACATGCCCACCCCCCTCACCACAATCACCTAAAAGCCACTGTGATGACAGTGTGAAGAAACCAGACTGGGAGAGAGGGTAGGAACAGGGTGGAAGTAGTGAGCACAGTCAGTGCCACATTGCAGCAGGCCAAAAAAGAAGTGATGTCAGCCTGGATCAGGCAGCAGTGGGGATACAGGAAAGATGAGGAAAATAAAGGAATCAAGGATCAATAATGGGTCAAGGGCAACTGGTGCTAATCCCTGACATGGAGAAGAATGGGGGACACAGCCTAGGGTACAGGTGGCAGGAGTACAGAGTTCCAACATACACATTTTTTAATTTGAGGTACTACATACAATATCTTAGTAGCAAGGTCAAATAGACAGTTTGGTCCACAAGTCTAGGACTCAAAAGAAAGAGATGTGGGAATCAGCAGAGGACAATTAACTTCAGCAATGGCATTTAAAGTCACAAGGGAGACTGCCTGGGAAAAAGAAGAAGTTAGAGAAGAGAGCTGAGGCCTATGTCCTAGAGCACACTAGCATTTATAGATTAGCAGAATGAAGGGTAGCAGCCGAAGAGTCTGACAGGAAGCTATGAAGTTAAAATAAACAAACAAAACTAAAACCATGTTGTATGTTCCAGAAGCCAAGGAAGAAAAAGAGAATGATCAATATCAATGATGTCAACTGCTATTGAGAGACAAGATTAGACAATCTGATGGGCAATGTGGAATACACTGGTGAATATGGTCAGAAGAGAAGTGGAAATAGTCCAGACAGCTGTTCATAGAGTTCTGCTGTGAAAGGAGAGAGAAAAATGAACCAGTAGCTGGCTTGGGTCGTAAGTCAAAGAAGGACTTTTTTTAAGTGGGAGAGAGTCTGTACTATTAGAAGGCTATTTAGAATGATCCAAAAAGGAAGAGTAAATTAATGGTTCGAGAGAAAGAGGGCTTAACTGCAGGTGTCAACACCTTAAGGAGGAGAGCAGAGGGAACCAAGCCCACCACAGGAGGGACCGTCTTGAGAGAAGAACGGAGATGTCCATCCATTGTAACAATAAGGTAAGTCAGAACATAGATACAGATGAAGGTAATGGGCTATTTTACTTTTTTTAATCCTTCTCTCTTAAATAGGAAAAAGATCATCAGCTGAGAGTGAGGATGGGAGGTACACTGTAACTTAGGAGACAAGAAAGGCATGGAGCTAACCTCTCAGAAGCAGGAAATCAAGCCGTTATTTGAGAGCTCTGGACATAAATTGAAGCAGAGTTGTTCTGCTTCTTGGACACAGGGGTACAGTAGAGTCCGCCTGGGAATAAGCAGAGTTGGGGTTTTGCCAGGAGCACTGAGGGTGCACAAAAGAAGTGACGGCAGTGATGCCCCTGGAACTGAAGCCAGGTGGGTGGAAGTTAGGGTGCATGGGCGTCAGTATCAGAGCGTCAGGATAGGAGGAAGGGTGCCTGGAGTGGGAGCAACAAAGCGAGCAAGCTGCTAAGATAGGGATCGGACCAGAGAGTGGCACATTTAAAAATTACTGTGCAAATAGATGAATGAAATGAGGTGAATGGAAACGTCTATAAAAATAAAACTACCTAAATGTGCAGAGGCCAAGGTGTCCATCCACGTGGATCTGGAGTTGCCAAGACTCATGACAGGAGTCAAGGTGAAGAACAAAGTCAGCCAGCAAGGTAAATCTGCAATAAATACAAGAGCAACCAGAAATTCAACAGAAAAACTATACGAAGAAATGCAGAGAATGGGATTGCCTGAGGGTATGGAATTCAAAGGAGATGGGAAATTTCAGGGCAAACAAGAAAAATGGTGGGGAACAGCACAAAGGACCAAGGTGAGCATTTAGCTCCAGCTGCAGGCCTGATGTTCTATGAGGTTTGGGAGAAAAAGCAGGTACCACTTGAGCATTTTAGGGTAAGCAAGGGCCCTGTGAGTCTGCAGGCTTCTGGTAGAATAAATGGTAAATTAATAACACTGCCAGTGTTTTTATGGTGAACAGAAGGAAATGTCTCATAGTTATATATGCCCCAGTTTGTCAACCACAGCACTATCAAAATTTGGGGCCAGATAATTCTATGTTGCAAGGGGCTGTCCTGTGCATTGTAGGATGTTTAGCAGCATCTCAGTGCCTCTACACACTAGATACCCATGGTGTACACACACACATGATTTTGTCAACAAAAAATGTCTCCAATTATTACCAGATGTCCCCTGGGGGGGGGGGGGCGGTCACAATCTCTGCAGTCAGGAAGCTCTGACCTATTCCTAACTACCTTGGTGTCATTTCCTTTTGGCCCTATAGAATACCTAGTAAGCTAAGCCATGGAAGAGAGAACATTACATCCCATGAAGGATTAGCTTCTTCCAAGAACAAACAGTAAGTTGCCCTGTGGTCCAGTCTCATTCCTGTTTCAATAACAACCTAAAGAAGGCTACCTAAAGAAACTACCATTTGTCCCACATTTTCCATTGGCCCTGAATACTGAAGTAGATTTGATTTACTGTAGATCTTGCTAGTATGTTCAGTACTTACAGTTAAAACTTCCAGGATGCTAGATGTTAGTCACAGAAATTAATATACAGGTGTCTACAAGGTCACATGAAAATCTTCCACTGGGTTTCCTAGAAAGGAAATAACCTTATTTAGCCTTAAATAGCCTAGATAGCCTTATACCCAAACTTACTCTGCAGATTCTTCACAGAGTAGCGAGGCACACTACTGAGGGTAGACTTGTGGGAATAAGTGACAATAGGACAAGCACACAGACCTCTGCAAACAGCACACACCTGGGCCCAGCCTGGCAGAGTGCCTGAGGGTTGCATCACCACAGTACCATCATTGTGTAACTAGTCCAATCCAGAATCGCTGATTTCCCAACAACTCTGTAATCACCCTGTAATCTTTGTGTTTAAAAAAGGAGAAGACACATGCATAGGAAAACAATCACACGCCATTTCCTTGAAGTAACCAGAATGACAAGATCTAAAACAAACAGTCTCCTTTGGGAAGTGAACTTCACCAAGGTTAACCATTGATGGGTTGGGTGACTCCTTCATGTACCGAGTGCCAACACTCAAAACTAAGAACTGAAGCCCCATCAACAATTTTTCTAGGAGAGAGTAGACCCAGGGACCTGCTCCAGAAGAACAGATTTCCTAGAATGCTATAGTCTAGAGCTGGAAACCAATGGGTGAGTGACCTTCATTTATCGGGAAACTGTTCTTCTGTCCTTCTCAGTGCCCTGGGTTTATTCCATCCTTGTGATTTCATTTGAACTCACACTTCTGACGCCAAGGATCAAAAACGGAAAAGACCATTATCAAGTGGACTTAGATATTTAGCAAATGCATCCTTTCTTTGTCTCATACCTTTATCTGTGGGTTAGTTGGATGGTCATTGGAACCCAACTCTTTCAAAGGCTAGGCAAGAGAAACTGAGGCTGTGAAACCAAAGAAGTCCGCTGCCCTGTTAATGAACCACTCTTCAAAGAGGGGCATGGGAGGTGGAAGCATAGGCTGAAGCAGCAGTCTAAGGTGATCTGTGACCTTTACATAGGCCTGCTCTCCAGCCCTCCATCATCACCACTGGCTAATGGTTTTCTGAATATTTCCATCCTGAAATCTTCCAACTTCCTCAAGGAGGGTGGAGCCCTCTGGCCAACAATTACAGAGCACCGAGCAGGATTTTTTGCACCACCTCCCTTTTCAAGAGGCATACTTTCCAAATGAGCCCATGGTGATGCTTATCCAAATAATCCTTTCCTCAATGGGGACCCAGGGGGAGGAGACAGTGCCCTCAGCTGGTTCTCTTTACTCAGCAGCCCAAGCACCCCTGTCCTTTTGTACTTCCTTTCCCTGTGTGGGAAACAGGAGGTTGGAAAGGAGAAAATGTTTTTCTGAGCAAAAAGAGGAATTTTTAAATCTGAAACTAGGAGTGACATGAAGGAAGCTAATTTGGTCAGAGAGAAGAGTGTTTGAGCAGAACTCCCAGCAGGAGACTTGAAAAGGTAACTGGGTCATTGAGGAAAGTTTGTCACCAGATTAAAAGTGAGGGTATTTCTTTTTCCATTCATTACTTTGGTTAAACAATTTATCCACCAGTGTTTATTGGCACCTGCTATGAATCTAGCTCTGTGCTATGGATTTCAGATAGGAGACAAAATAAATAGAAGACATTAATTCCTTTGACAAGATTCAAGTACCTACTATGTGTCAGGCCCTAAACATACAAAGGCTAAACAGACTCAAGCCCTGATGATGAGGAACTCAGTGTAATAGGAAAGGCACACCAGAGTTTCTCAGCCTCAGCCCTACTGGCTTGTGGGGCCAGATCACTCTTTGTAATGGGTCTGTCCTCTCTTGTAAGATATTTTGCAGCATCCCTGACCTCAACCCACTGGAGCCGTAGCACCTTTTCCCCAAGTTGTGACAACCAAAAATGTATCTAGACATCTCCAGACATTTTCTTGAGAACAAAATTGATGCCCCTACCCTACTCTCATTGAGAACCACTAACAGACAAATATTTGCAATATTGTATGATAAATGAAGCAGTAAAGTTATATACAAAATGTGGTTGTCCTACAAAAGGTAGTCTAAACATCTTTGCCTAAAAGGAACTCAGAAGAGGTGATGCTGGAATAGAGCTTTGAAAAGAAAGTCGGGATCAATGGGGAGATGAGGCAAGGAGTGGGGTGTTCCATCCAGGCAAAATAAGAGTATGCATTAAAAACAAGAGGTGAAAAATGCAAGAAATTGTAGGCACACATAGAGTATGAGAGCTGGTCAGTGCGAGAGGGAGAAGCAGCTACCAGATTTCTGAAGGCCTGGGTAACCACAGAAAACAGCTTGGCCTCCTGTCACCCAAAAAAGATGGATATGGATGGAATGTTTTAAGCAGGGATATGACATGAATAAAATTCTTAAAATTTTTATCCCACTGACAAAAAGACATTGCATTGCTCTAAGGAAAATTGAAATGTAGTATGGAAATAAGATACACAAGAAACATTACTAATCATGTAGCCATATCCTATACAAATACAATAAAGAGAATAGGACAGAATAGTCATTACTGGTATGTTAAAAAAAAATAGTGATTCCTCTTGTTTGTATAATTGCTTTTTATTTTAATACAGTAGCCTCTGGGTTTTCCTCACCAGGGTTCAAGTTTTTCAAAGTCAGGGATAGGTGTGTCTGGTTTCTCTGTATGCCCCGACACCTAGCAGAGAGCCTGCTATGTTGGAGCCTCAGTAAGTATCACTGGACAGATGATGTTCAAAACTGGGGGGCGGCAAACATTTTTTATGAAGGTCCAGATTGTAAATATGTTTGGCTTTCCAGGAGTGTCACTCTCTGTCCCACCCATTTGGCTCTGCCCTTGTTGTGCAAATATAGCCACAGTCTGTGTGTAAATGAATGAGTGAAACAATGTTCCAATAAAATTTTATTTATAAAAACAAGCAGAAGGCTGGATTTGGCTTGAGGGCCATGTTTTACAAACTTCTCTTGCAGATGAAGGTGCTTCAATGTGTTAAGGAGGTGCAGTTATCTAAAAATATTTTTCAAAAAAAAATCTCCACACATGGAGGGAAGGCAACCTCTTGGTTCTGAATTCAATTAATTCATCTGCTCTTGCATACACACATACCTACTTGCTCTAATAAACTCGAAGTGATCAACTGTTGGAAGTGGAAGACATCTAAATTTATCTCTCCCAATCTCAGAATGCTGTGAAGACTACATTAGATAGACTTCCGGCCAAGAGGGAAGCATAGGTAGATACACTGTGCCTCCTCACACAACCAAAACAAAGACAACAACAAATTTAAAAACAAAAAATAACCAGAACTGCCAGAAAATCAAACTGTATGGAAGTCTGACAACCATGGAGTTAAAGAGGAAACATTCATCCAGAACAGTAGGAGGGGTGGAGACAGGCAGCTAGGTAGAGAGGACTCACAGCAAGGTGGAGACTGGAGGACCAGGGTGGGCAGCTGCTGGCAGAGTAGGCGGTCCCACATTTGCATGCAGATAAATGGGAGGAACAACTGGGGAGTGAGACAGACCATGCAATCCAGAGTTCCAGCAGAGGGGAAATAAAGCCTCAAAACCTCTGACTGAAAAAATCTGTGGGGGTTATGGCAGCAGGAGAAACTCCCAGTCTCACAGGAGAGTTTGTTGGAGAGACCCACAGGGCCCCAGAAGATACACAAACCCACCCACCTGGAAATCGGCACCAGAAGGGCCCAATTTGCTTGTGGGTAGTGGCTGAAGTGACTGAAAGCAAACAAGAACTGAACAGGCAGCACTGTTCCCTCTCACACCACTCCTCCACATACAGCACCATAACACAGTGATGTGGGTAGCCCCGCTCTGACAAATACCTAAGTCTCTACCCCTCACAATGTAACAGGTACTGAGACAAAAAACACACCCAAACGAAAGAACAGATCAAAGCCCCAGAAAAAATACAACTAAGCGATGAAGAGATACCCAACCAATCACATGCACAGTTCAAAACACTGGTAATCAAGATGTTCACAGAATAGGTTGAGTATGGTCACAAAACAGAGGAAAAAGTGAAGGTTATGAAAAGTGACATAAAGGAAAATGCACAGGGAACCAACAGTGATGGGAAGGAAACTGGGACTCAAATCAACAGTTTAGAGCAGAAGGAAGAAATAAACATTCAACCAGGACAGACTGAAGAAACAAGAATTCAAAAAAATGAGCAGAGGCTTAGAAACATCCGAGATAACCTTAAGCATCCCAACACCCAAATCATAGGGATGCCAGAAGAAGAAGAGGAAGAGAAAAAAATTGCAAACTTATCTGAACAAATAATAAAGTAGAACTTCCCCAGTCTGGCAAAGGAAATAGACTCCCAGGAAGTCCAGGAAGCTCAGAGAGTCCCAAAGAAATTGGACCCAAAGAAGCACACACTAAGGCATATCATAAGTAAGTTACCCAAGATTAAAGATAAGGGGAGAATCTTAAAAGCAGAAAAGGAGATAGTTACCTACAAAGGAATTCTCATAGGACTATCAACTGATTTCTCAAAAGAAAGCTTACAGGCAAGAAGGGGCTGGAAAGAAGTATTCCAAGTCACGATAGGCAAGGGCCTACATCCAAGATTACTCTATCCAGCAAAGCTACCACTGAGAATGGAAGGGCAGAGAAAGTGCTTCCCTGATAAGGTCAAGTTCAAGGAGTTCATCATCACCAAGCCCTTACTTTATGAAATGTTAAAGGGACTTATCTAAGAAAAAGAAGATGAAAACTATGAACAGTAAAATGACAGCAAACTCACAACTATCAACAATCAAACCTAAACAAAAACAAACTAAGCGAACAACTAAAACAGGAAAAGAATCACAGAACTGGAGATCACATGGAGGGTTATTATCGGGGCCAGGGCCAGGGGAGAATTGGGGAAAAGGTACAGGGAATAAGAAGCATAAATGGTAAGTACAAAATAGACAGGAGGAGGTTAAGAATAGTATAGGAAATGTAGAAGCCAAAGTACTTATATGTACAACCCATGGACATAAACTAAGGATTAGGGGAATGCTTGTGGAAGGGAGAGTGCAGGGTGGAAGGGGATGAAGGAGGGAGAATGGGACTACTATAATAGCATAATCAATAAAATATATTTAAAAAATAAATAAATTTATCTCTTCCTTTTACTGCTAAGGAAAGAAGTCCTCATCATCTCAAGTACCTTGCCCAAAGTTCCATAGCTAGTTTGCTCTCACAGCACACGTGTGGGGGAGAAAATCAAACCCAGTGACATCTAGGTGAAGAATTCTCTGAATATGCACTGCCTCGTTCTTGTGGGAAGTGAGCCAGCCTTTCACCACAGAAGGAAGATGCTCCAGGATGAGAAAGGAAGCAGTCATTGAGCCAACCTAAGGTGGAATGTTGGCAATACCATCCTACCTTGCATCACACCAAGGCCAGAAGGGCTGAGGGGCCAGCAATGTTTGCCCTTAACACCAAGCCAGGGCTCTTATAGAGTTCTGAATAATATTGGGGGAAAAGGAGTGCCTAGACTTGACTCAGCCATCCACACACTGTGGCAATGGTCCCTTGAACTTGTATTCATTGATAAAGAGGTCCTGGAGACCAATCGTCTTGAGAAAGGCATCCCTTTCATTTATTTATTTATTTATTAGAGTGAGGGAGAGAAACATCGATGTGAGAGGGAAACATCAATCAGTTGCCTCTCTTATGCACCCCTACCAGGGACTTAACCCACAACCCAGGCATGTGGCCTGACCAGGAATCAAACCAGCAACCTGTTGCTTTGCCAGACAATGCTCAGCCAAGTGAGCCACACCTGTCAGGGCAAGAATGGCAATCATTTCAATAATGTTGGATCACAAGACCCAACCAGGAGATCTTTAAGGATCTACTTCCTGTTGATATGAGAGATGTGATTTGGTTCCCGTATCACACAGCAGACTTTCTCATTCAATAGTAGTTAAAGGTTGTCCATATCTTTGAGGTACTTGAAGGTTTCCATGGGCCTGCTTCTCCTGCTCCCAGCATCCCCCTGAGGGAAGAACAGTCCCCTGTATTTCTTCTGTTTCACAAATGGAAAAACATGACAAGTGGAACTGACCTGGACAACAGTTTTTCCCAGCTCATATAAAGGCCCCTCAGTGCATCTCTCTCCATCCTGGGCCTTCACTGCATGAATTAGGGACATTTTGTAGAGAAACATGTGTTCTTTGTTGTTATTGTAATCTTTAGGGTGGTTTCCTTCACTGGTTCCAAAGTAACTAGATATGCAAGACAACTCATAGAAATGACATTTGAAGTAGAAATGGAGGAATATAGGAATATAGGAATCCAATGTCAAAATTTACCTTGAAACAGTTTGGAGTCAGAAAGACAGAGAGTTAGAAAGTGTTATCAAGGTAATTTCCTGGGCACATTCCACAACAGGTTGACAAAATAAGGTGGTATCTTCTATCTCCTGTCAATGGCTCTTGATTTGTTGAAATGGACTATCCCTTTCTCTAATGCTGTGGTCAATTTGGGTTAACAAACTGACATGCACATCTTCCATAAACTGCTTCACTTAAACCCACACACCCTAAACTTACATTCAGGTGACAGATTCTCATTAGAAGTTTAGAACAAGTCAACATGATTATCCACAATTTTATTCAAAAGACTTCTCATGGTCAGATAACATCTTCAAAGTGGAATGAGAGTAATACCACAAAAATACCCAGTGCAACTCCTTACAGCATTCAAATCTGGGAGACTTCTTAGATATATTAGAACAGATACACCTATTATTTTGAAAGTGCTATATTATTAATTTAAACTCAAGATATTCACAATTACATTTTATTTAAGGACCTATCTGAAAATGAGAACACTGGAAGGCACATACTTTTCTCTCATATAATTTTTGGAATAAATCAAAATGAATCATGTCTCCATTGATGCAGAATATAAAATGTTACAATGTCTGGTGTCTTGTCTATGCTTTGCCACCTTCTCAGGAGACATTTGGCAATATCTAGGGACATTTTAATTTGTCACAGTTGGGAAGGAAGGTGTTTCTGGCATCCAGTGGATGGAGACCAGGGATGCTGCTAAACATCCTACAGCATACAGGATGCCTCACCCTGAGCAAAAAAATATATCCAACCCCAGAGTCAAGAGTGCGGATATTGACAAACTGGTTTGTTTACATATTGAATTACTATGAACCACACTATGAAACTGCCCAAAACTTGAAGGCCACTTTCGGCTGTATTCACAGTACCTACTCTAAGAGAACTGATATTCTTCATGGACACAGCATTGGCATTGGTGTCCCACCCTGAGGAGAGTAGAAATGTAGGAGGCTGTCCAGGCTCTTGGCACAGTCCACAGTGTCTGGGTGGTTCCAGGGGCTCGGGCTTTTTTCCAAAGTCTGTCTGGATTCAAGCAGACTTTTCAACGGAGAGAATGACATCAATTGGCCTTTCTTTAAGGAAAGGGGGTGAAAGATGCAGGTGAGAAAGAAGTTGTAGATATAGACATGGTGTTTTGTGATCTTATGAAACTCCAAAGAATAGTTTAAATTATGAAGGAGACACATTAACCTTCTTCAGGGCCAAAAAGTTGATATTAAATATAAAATAAGAGGCAGTATTTACATACTGGTGAATTGTTTCTACACAGAGAAAGTGCCAACTAAAGTTAGGCCTTGTCTCAGCACTGGATCTTAAATGTTTTAATTAAAATATTCTTACAATTGTAAAAGTTATATATAGGTTGAGGTTGGGACCAGAACTCCCAGGAGAGGTGCAGGATATGAAAGGGATAGGGAACAAAAGGCACTCAACACCCTCAGAAGCTGGGGAACGGAGGTAAATTGTATGCCTATAGCAAAACGCTAGAAGAGGCTACAGGAGGACTCTGATGACCTCACCTGCCTGGGCTTTCTCTGACAGTGGGACATCTGCCTGCTCCTTGAATAGTCCTCATTCTCAGTGATGTTTCCAAGTCTGCTGACCGTGGTTCTGTAAGCACATCAGCATCTGAAAAGTAATAATGTGCTCAGATTCACATGGCAAACTCACTCACAGCCACCTGTGGCTTTCTTATTCTCTCCACCTGAGGCTTTCTTCATGTCCACCAAGTCTGGACTTGGGTTACCTCTTAATCACATAAGCTCTCCGCCTGGGGCACAAAGATGGTTTCCTCTGACAGAGACCACGGAAGCACAACAGGGCTGAGCAGCTGCCTTTCCCCCGTCCTCTGTTAATATTACCCCCTCTGTCCAAGCATGGGCCTGCCCCTTTTCACTCTTCTCTTTGCTCCAAACCTGTAGCTTTTGAACATTGATTTTTATTCAATGATACCTCTTTCCTAGCCTTACTGCCTTGAGGAGTCAGCACTGCTGACACTCCCCTCAGTCTGTGCCTCTTGCCTGCCATCATCTTTGGTGATCTGTATCCTCTTCCAAGTTTACAGTTCTTCTGTCAAGCCCATCAGAAAGTTCCCAAACCAGCCCCCTGAGATTTCTTTACACCTCTTACAGGAGAGAAGACTTCCTTGGCCATTCAGCTAAGGAGCAAAACTCGTGGTCTTTGAGCTCATCTCCTACTTTCCAGGCCCCAACACCTTCCCACGTCCTTAAAGGTCTAACTGTGAAAATCTCCCTTGGTGAGGTCATCCCCTTCTACACCAGTCAGTCTGAAAGCCGTCCTACTTGCTCCCTTTGCATTCTTTGCTCTGAGGCATCCAGAACCTCAGCGACCAGAAAGGAAGGGGCCTCCAGAATGGGAAGGGCATGTTACAATACATAGGAATGGGGAGAAGCACCTAAAAGGCACCCAAATGTCATTCAAGCCAACATAAATGCCCAAAGGGGAGTCACAGGGACAGTGGGTTCTGGGAAATGACATCATTGGAGTCACAAGCAGTTTGGAGAAGTGTTTCAAGGACCCAACCAAGAATCAGCTATGTGCCTCTTGAGGAGAAACCAACAAAAGTTAACAAAAGTTATCTTCGGGGACAGGGAGAGCTGAACAAGCCCAGGTTCAGGCTGGGGCTCCAGCCCTGAAGTTTCATTCAGCTGCCTTAGAGATTATTGTTGGTAAAAAAGAAAAACAGAGCTAACTGACACAAACAGGGAGTTATTAAAATTATCATGATAGAGAGAGCGATAAATGTTCCTGCCTCTAAAAATTTAAGTCAAATTACCTCAATCACCCTATGGCCTATGGCAACCAAAAGCACTTTCAAAATCCTTCAATATTTCTATGATTTCCTGAGAAGATTATGTCCCATAGATGTTTCGGCCCTTGGCCCCTCTATATCCTCAAAGGAAGTTCAGCCACTGACCCTCAGCATTAACTGAAAAATGCAGCATCATCCACCATTTTCAAAACAAACAATGTTTGTAGGAACTTACACATTTAGTAAATTCTGCAGACATTTTTATGGACTTACCTGGATAAGCCATGCTAAGACATGCTTGGCTCCCAGCTATGCCTCCAGCTCCCTCTCCACCTTCATGTCCCTTCATCTTCTCCCCCAGTCTCTGTAGGAAGTTCCAGATTCTTCTCCTGCATCCACAGCAGCTTCAAGGAGACCCTCTGACTTTGAGTCTTGGCACAACCCACCACCGGCTCTGTGCCATTGGCTTAGTGACTTACTTTCTCTAAGCCTCAGTCTCCCCAACTATAAAGTGGGGATTTTTATAGTATCCACTCTGAGGTTCAAATGAGAAAATCCATGGAAAATGCTAGCACAGCATCTGACAAATGGTGAGTACTCAGTAAATGTTGGCCATTGTTGTCCTTATTCTTTTATTTCCTAAAGCTGTGCGATCCTGACAACCACCATCCACCCAAAGACCAAACACATTACTTTCAAATAAGGTAGAAAAAGAGTTCTCTTCCTTGAGAGAATCAGGGACTCTCCCAGAACCTAACAAGAGACGGAAAATTTTAAAACAACTTTCTCTGTTCTCTCTCTCACCCCACCCCTCTTTCTCTCTTTGCCTTTCCTTCTGTCTCTCACTCATTTGCACGCTCTCACTCTCACTCTTGCTCCTCTCTCTCTCTCTCTCTTTATCTGACCTTTCCCACACATTGTCTGACACAAACCCCATGCTTCTAAATCTTTAGGCAAAGACTCTGGCTCAGCGTAGGTGAGGTGTCCACACTTGGTCTGCTTAGCTGTGGCCAAAGGAACTAGTCAGTCTGGCACAAAGAGCCCATCTGTCGGCAGAGAAATAAAAATGCATGCAAGCAAAGCACATGGCTGACAGAGAGCCCACACATACTTACTGTCATAGGAGTCCTGGCCAGAGATGACACTTGCAGACAGGCCACAGAGAGTTGCGTGCTGGGGCTTAACCCATGTGGCAGTCTCTGGGCTTCACCACCAGTGGTTCTGAGTCTCCACATATTCTCCCTGTCATGTTCGGGACAGAACTGACCACTGAGGAGTCAAACCCTAGGTGGTGAAGGTCGTCAGTGCTGCACTAAGCCTGTGAGCATGCAAACAGGAAGAAGGCATGAAGCCCAAACCAATGCGCATGGAGCCCAAACCTGTGTACCTCTCCCCCTAAGAGTTCCTATATAGTGTTTCCCAAACATTGTCTGAAGAAGCAGAGATCTGTAAGATGTGAGCAAGTGTTCCTCACCTCATCCCCTTTAAAATACCCCTTTGGCAGTCACGTTTCAAAATCTCACAAGCACCATTCCCCCCAGGAGAGCATGCATGTTATCACCAAAGGCTGTGGAAAGTTCTGCAGGAGCAACCCATCACTGCCCTAATTAAGTTGATGAGAAAATCCTTTTTAAGTAGAACACCTATTAACATCTCAAAGAACCTCCTTGCAATACAGTTTGAAAGAAGCTACTCAATGGCATTCTGTTGTCTTACTCTGTGTCCATTTCAAGAGTGGCTATGCTCCTTCATAAACCCCTCTTACTGCCCTGTGAGCTCTTTGGGGATCCAGAATACTGAACCTGACTTGTCCATACTCCCTGCACTGCCTGGCAACTGAGCTGCCTTCTCTTTCCTTCAGCAAGACCCACTCAGGACTGTACTTTTCTTTTTTAAACTCTTTCCTCCCAGTCTCTAAATGTCTGTTCCCAAGTTACTCCTCACCATCTACTTTTTCCTTAAGCCATATGCACAGGTCTTCCTGCGGCAGCCAGCTATTCACGTGTCCTCTACCACGAGCCTCAGCCCAACTCCCTCCTCCTGCCATTCATTCATTCCTCATGTACTGAGTATATGTTTGGGCAGAGACATGCCCCTGGGGTTGAGAATATATGGAGAAGTAAGCCATATTCCCTATTGGGTTCCCAGTCTGGGGAGGGAGTCAGGACAGGTGAATAGTAAGGGCAGATCATCATGGTCGATGAAGGAGAAGAGGGACGCAGACACCAAGGCAAAGAGAGAAGTGGTAACACTGGGGATATTTACGAGGGAACTTAGTAGCACTCAGCTGGGTTTACCACCTGGATGCTGCCCCTCATGCCTAAAAGTTTGTTCAAAATCACCATCTTTTCACCCAGACATCTCACCCTACTCTAGTTTCCTATTTCTCACCATTTTTCAAGGCTGCAGGGTAAGAACCTTAAGGCCATCTTTGACTGTGTCTCTCACCAAGTCCAATTAATCCTTCCCCATCCATAATGTTCTTTGCCTCAGTACCTCTTTCTGTGTCTCTGTGGCCTCCTCCCTGCCCAGCCCCAGCACACCCACCTGCTGTTCCTACAGTGTCCTGTCCAGCCCCCTCATCAGCATGTCTCTTTCTAACCCACTGTAACTCACTCTCCAAGTGATGGCACGCCTCTCCCTTCTTGCCCTGTAGGTGGCCTGAGATATGTGCTCACTTCTCTCTGTGCAAATCTGACTCCTGCCCAAATGACCTTCTCAGTTCCCTGCACCTCCTGTCACGCCTTCCCACACACAGGGTGCATGAACCTGAGGCCCCAATGGATGCTGCCTTATTGGTGGGACTTGGCCACGCTTTAGTGTGCACTGTAGCCCACACCTCCTGCTCCACTCCTTGAACCCTGAGCATGTGCTCTCTTGTGCTGTCATTGAGCTATTTACATTTAGGTCCTATTTCACCAGCTGGACCATAGCTCTGAGAGAAGACAGAGAATTTATTCTGCACTTTGGCCTCCCCTTCCCTCAGAGGCACAGAAGGGGTATAGTAATGTTGATGAGGGAGCTTGTGCTCCCATGGACTCTATAGGTCACTGTTGGCCAGCCATGGTCTGTCATGAGTTTCATGATATGCTCAGGATATGACTTTCTGAGCTTCCAACTCACTACTGGAAAGTGATTCAGAGAATAGGGAGAATTATTTTCATTGATGGTTTTCCATGGATAACCTCTGTATGTACTAAGATTTCTAGTTCTCGAATTTGCTAGAAATCAAGCCAAACCTAATCCAACAAATAGCAGCTCCAACAAGGTAATGAACTGTGGGGCACACTGCTCTAGCTTACTGTGAAATAACACTTACTAGAGAATTAGCACAGATTTTTGTACCTTTTAATACTCTCCCATCATACTGAATAAAAAACGTCCTTTTTCTTACAAGGATCTGATTCAATGAGCATTTACTAAGAGAGTAGAATATTCCAAGCATCACTCTACAAGCTTTTGCATTCATTATGTCACCTTCTGATCAGATGTCTCCACAGTTTTAGCAACACTTGGCTGGCTGTGTTTTATTTATTTGTGTTTTCAGATTTAACTGAAGCCAGCCAACGTAAAGTTATAATATAAATTATATAAATCAGACAATAGGGTCTACTGAGCTCTATTTAAACAGGTAACTAATAAACACATGTTGAATTGAATATACTTTTGGAAACACTGAACTTAAAAGCTGCCACAGTCTTGCAAGGTAGTGTTTTTACCCACATGCACAATGAGAAAACTGAAGATAATAGATAGGAAATACCTTGCTAGAGGTTGCACAGCTCCTGCTCAGTGTGCCTCTAGGTTTTGCCCTTGACTGCCTTGCAGCAGACAACCAAAAGAATGTACCCAGACACGCCCACACTCAAGTCTGCCCTCCGTCTCCAGTGAGCTTAGTGGAAACAACTGAAGTTTGTCTCTGCACAGAGTGGGCACAACCACAAATGTGTCAAAACACACACCTTGACTAGGAGGTAAAAGTGACTGTGTGAGGCTTCTCTTCCTTTTTAAACCGAAGAGTTTGTACTTGTAATGCAACAATTGGGTACTACTACTTTACTAAGATGGGGTAGGCTGCCTCATCTTGGTTTGGATCTAAGATGAGGATGAGGGAAAATCCAAATCCTGGGGGAGGCCAGTGAGGACAGGGATTTGTGAGAGGATGTGTCTCTCACTCTCCTCTGCAGAAGCAGACAAAACTCAAATCTGTATTAGGCCCCTCTTACCCTGTCATATGTGACATGCAACTTGCAATTTACAAATAAATCTGATCCCAACATTACTCATAAAATGAAAGTACTACAAACTATGGTAGAAATGACCATATCCATTCTGGCATGGCATGTCTTCCACGGGAGAAAGGGGGCACATGTGAGAACAACCAACTTGAATAGCTGCAGCCTTCATAATTTTATATTAGAACATAACTAACTTTGAAAAGGTAGAAATTGTTTCAAATAAGGTCCTTAGGGATATATATATTATATATTGTACATAATGTGTATTATATGTACAGATACACACAGGTGGGCAAAAGCAGGTTTCCAGTTGCATGTGACACACTTTTGAGTTAATAAAGCTAGTGTAATAATCATAACCTGAATGTCATCTTCCATATGAATAAGAAACCTACTTTTGCCCACCCCTGTATATATATTCATTATAAAGAGTTCCATTATTTTCAAAGAACATTTCATCTAAAGGAAATAGAAGGTGCCAAGCTTGAAGCTGAAATCTTGATTGGGAAAATTTGAATTCACATGTAGAAAAAGCTATTACCCTACCTAATGTGAATGATTCATTTATTAAGAAGCAGAAAGCTTGTTTTTAAGAGAACAACATCTGTTCAGTGCTCACTGAATTAATAACACTCATACTATTATTCCTTGTTCCACAATTAACCTTTAGTCTTGCTATTTTTCTTACATAAGAATTACCTGGGTTGTATATAAAACTTGTGTACATATGCGTAATCTTTGATCTAGAATGCCGCCCATCCACATAGGACTAATAACATATGATTGTGAAATACTGAAGAAGGAGGGCTAAAATTCTCTGTGATGTTGAAGACATAAAAATCATTAAGTTTTGTTACTATTCTGAGCAGTAGCACTTTCAGTTTAATTATTGATGGTAAATCTCTTCGCTAAGTGTCTCTTTTAAGGTAGACTATTACATTAAGACAAATGGATCTATTCCTAGGCCTAGTAAGTACAGTACGTAAAATGTCTGAACACTGAATCAAATTGTATGGTTAATCCTCTAATTGCCCATTGAGAAACCGTTTCAAGAATAATTACAGTACCTGGTCTTATTCATATGCATTGCTAATCCTTTTTAAAATCTTATGAAGCTATTTGGCTCAACAATATCCTGAGGCTGAAATTGCCATAGATTTGATAGACGTTTGCTTTAAAATACTGCCCTGGACACACACATGCTTGCACACAAACAAGTAAATTTCCTTTTAAAGTGTCCATTGCATTTGAAGTAAGTATTTACACACGATTTTGTCTGAGCTCCTTCTATAAGCCACCAAGCCCTTTGCCTCAGGGGTGGGGGTGAATATTAGTGAAGATCAGAGAGACTGTGGAAAATGCACTCTCCCTGACTCTCAGCCTGGCTAACTCCCATTCTCCTGGAAACTTCAGTCTCAGAAGTCAGCTCTTCCAGAAGCCTTTGCCTATGACCCAAGATGAGATCAGGATGGCTCATCTCTGCATCTCTGCTGCTCTGGTGTCCTGGGCCTCCTTCCTCCATGCTAGTAGGTCTGTGTTGATCTTGACACATGGAGGCCTAAGGGGCTGGTCTTGGAGAAGCCTGGGAAGGCTTCGGGAAAAGAGTGAGCAAAAGCAGGAATAATTAGGCCACTTTTTAAAGAATCTCCTGTGGGTTGACTACCAGCAAAATCTAGTGAAGCCCACAGTGATCATTGTTTTAAATCAAGTGGATCTAGCCCCCTAGAACAATTAGGTATAGAGTATAAATTACATGAACTTTTTTTTCTTCTACAGTTTATTTTTTCTCTTTTTTAAAAAAGTATTTTATTGTTGTTCAAGTACAGTTGTCTGCATTTACCGCCCCCATTCCTCCCCCCACCCCAGCCATCCCCACCTCTCTCCCCTGCTTCATCCTACCCTTGGTTTTGTCCATGTGTCCTTTATACCTGTTCCTGAAAACCCTCCCCCCTTTCCTCCCATTATCCCCTCCCACCTCCCCTCTGGTTACTGTCAGATTGTTCTTAATTTCAGTGTCTCTGGTTATATTTTGCTTGCTTGTTTGTTTTGTTGATTGGGTTCCACTTAAAGATGAGATCATATGGTATTTGTCCCTCACCGCCTGGCTTATTTCACTTAGCATAATGCTCTCCAGCTCCATCCATGCTGTCGCAAAGGGTAGGAGCTCCTTCTTTCTTTCTGCTGCGTAGTATTCCATTGTGTAAATGTACCACAGTTTTTTGATCCACTCATTTACTGATGGGCACTTAGGTTGCTTGCAGCACTTGGCTGTTGTATATTGTGCTGCTATGAACATTGGGGTACATAGGTTCTTTTGGATTGGTGTTTCAGGACTCTTAGGGTTTAATCCCAGCAGTGGAATTGCCGGGTCAAAAGGCAGCTCCATTTTTAGTTTTCTGAGGAAATTCTATACTGTTTTCCACAGTGGCTGCACCAGTCTGTATTCCCACCTACAGTGCACTATGGTTCCCTTTTCTCCACATCCTCTCCAACACTTGATGTTTGTTGATTTGTTTATGATGGCCATTCTGACCAGTGTGAAGTGGTATCTCATGGTGGTTTTAATTTGCATTTCTCTGATGGCTAGTGAAGTTAAGCATATTTTCATATGTCTCTAGGCCTCCTGTATGTCCTCCTTGAAAAAGTGTCTGTTCTAGTCTTTTTCTATGATCAATTAATATTTGACAAAGGGGGTAGAAGCATAAAATGGAGTAAAAATAGCCTCTTCAACAAATGATGTTGGGAGAGCTGGAGAGCTAGCTACATGCAAAAAAATGAAACTCAATCACCAACAGACACCATACACAAAAATAAATTCAAGGTGGATAAAAGACTTAAATATAAGCTGTGACACCATAAAAGTCTTAGAGGAAAACATTGGCAGGAAAATCTCAGACATTCCACACAGCAATATTTTCACTGATATGTCCCCTAAAGCAGGAGACATAAAGGAAAGAATAAACAAATGGGTCTTCATCAAAATAAAAAGCTTCTGAATGGCTAAAGAAAACATTAGCAAAATGAAAAGGGAACCAATCCTATGGAAAAATGTATTTGCCAATGGTATCTCAGACAAGGGTTTGATTTCTAAAATATATAAAGAACTCACACAACTCCACTCCAGGAAGACAAATTACATGAAATAAATGCACTAAAAAAGGTAGACATGTCTCTTGTAGTAGTAACATTTTCTTTCTACTCCCTTCCCCCAGTTTCTCCTTTTTGGTTCTTAGTACCAACAGTCTCTTATCTTCCAAAGCCTATACAATCAGATGGGTGACTATGGGCTACCTCATTTTGAAGTGAAACTAATTAAAAGGGGCTAAAATGGGAACCAGAATGGGTTGAGGCTTTCCCACCCAGTGGTGCTCTCACTAGGTCAGAGAGTAGAGAAAGAAAGTAAAGGATGTTGGGCAGAGCTGTAGCAACAAATATCATCCTTCTTTGGCCACTCATGATCTTAGCTTCTTTTCATAGTTTAGGGACGTTTTACAGATCAGGATAGAAGGCTGAGGTTGCTCCCACTATGGGAAGCTGACCCTTGCCTCCCCAGCCACCCTGGTACACAGGCAGGAGAGGTAGGCTCTGCCCATAGGTGTCCAACTCTGGCTCTGACTCAGAAGCTAGCAATGCATAGAACTCCTTCTGGCAATACCTTCCTCTAGTTTGCAGAGGTGGCACCTAGTGACCACTATGGAGGCTAACATCTTGGTGATATTAGCATTAGGGACATCAGTGACATTGCTCCTAGTCTGTGAGGTCATTGTGGGAACTTTCTGCCTCTGCAGCCTCCAAGGCTGGTTCTCCAGCCATCCTGGAGAGTCTGTGAGATAATTAATACACTCATTTTCTTGTGAAATTAGCCTGAGTTGGCTTTTGTTGCAAGTGAGAACTTTGACAGGAGATAGTGGATGACACCTTGAAATGTGGTCCTGGGAGTGCTTCTTTCAGGTAACTTTAGGTGTGAGAGGACCTTTTGTTCATCTGGCCAAACTTGCTTCCACTTTCCAAGAGGAGAGAATCCCAGGGAGGAGAGAGCACTCCTATCTGCCTACGACTGGGAAAAAGCAAGATGAAGAAATTAATGACTAGAGATTGGAGTTTCTGGCCTGGAGGCTGAGGGGAGTTAAACACTTGTTTCCCCTGTCCCTGAAAATCCGCCTGGAAGGCATCCTGTGGGGGCAGGGCAGATCATCCCAATGTGCACCCCAGAACCTCCACCTGAGACACAACAGGTTCCCAGCAAATGTTAGTGTGTCTCCTTTGCTGTGTCACATTAGTGCAAATGCATGTCACAGCCAGGCTTGCTGGAGGCCTGTGGCCTGAGTGGTTCTTCCTCCCCAAGCTCTCTTTTTCCTCTCCTCCTTCTTCCCAAACATGGCTCCCATCTTCCAGAAACAAGACCCGTTCTTCCAGAGGCCTTGGCCCACCCCACACAGGAAGTAGAAGGCTGTGATTGTCAGCAAACTCAGAGAAGCAGAGACCAGGACCAAGGACAGAACATCATCAGAAGTGTGGGGTAGGGAAGGGAGCCAGCCACCACCACACAGGAAACAAAGCCAGACAGAGCCTGGATGTTGGGCTGGGCTGATAAAAAGTCAACACATGTGTAAAACAGAAGTTGTGGTTCTAGAATGCAGTGTAGAGAGCACCGAGGGGGAAATCATTTCCTCTTCTGTTACCATAAGGCAATGAAGGGAAGAACTATAATCTTGGACCTTAATGTGTATTCTGTGAAGCACATCTTAATTGCAGTCTCATGGGAAGATTGATTGTTTTTTGTGGATAATTATCCTAAGCATAATAGCTATTAGGTATGACAGTGTGTGTCACATTAAATTTATAGTATGTTTTATTTTATTATGGTACCAAGTCTTATTCTTGTTTGTTCAGTCTTCTGTTGTCCTGTTAAAATGCTTGTATGTTCTTAACTCTAAAAACATAGAGGTTGTTTCCATTTGTTTCAACCAGACTGTTCCACCACCTCCCAGTGTTCTCTTTCCCTCTGTCTCTCCTCTATCTCCACCTGGAACTGTCTTGGAGAATGAAAATATATGTAGTGAATAGGATATTAGGGTAAATTAAAAAGAAGATATGAGTCCAAAATTATGTCATATATAAATATTAATGAAAGTTGATTAGGAATTACACAACAGGGGAAGTCTAATCAGAATAAATGACCCATTTACCATCTCTCATGATGATCAAAAAAAGTCCACAAAATTACAACTATAATAACTGAGGAGAAAAACAAAGAAAGCAAATGAGAGAATTTCCAAACAGTCTCTGACACTGACCTCATGATGTGTCTGTTGTGAAAGTCACTCAGTTTTTCTCACTTCACGTCTCAAATGAGTGTTTGACTATTACCTTTTCTTTTAGGTGGTGCATTATGCTAACTGCGGCTGATGGAGGCCGGAACGGCAGGGTCCCGGGAGTCTTCAGAAGGCATGTGGAATGGCCATGTGGAAAAGGCACTGGCATCACAGTCCTCCAACTTTCAGCTCACAAGATACTTCCTTCGCTACAACAAAACCCCACAGCCTGAATGCCTAAGTCCAGTCTATGAGCACCAAAACACAGTCATGAACATTCAGAGAACAGATTGCTCCAGTTTTAGAGAAATACCAGAAATCTGAAAACTGACTTTTATCCAGCATCGAATATGAAGTACTAATCCATGTTTCCAGTGTGTAGATCTCATCACATTATAAAAACCTAATAGCAAATCACAGAAACTGAGACATTACCTGAAGAATTGCTGCCAACCCACTGCAGTGCTTCCACCTGTGGGTGGAGTCACGTGGCTCTTTTGGGGGAGACAGGAGCAGCAGTGGGAAGTGGGAGCCTGAAGCACTGAGCTGAATTGCAACTCTGCTTCTTACGAACTTTATGACATTGGACACATTACTCGGACTCAACATGTTCAATTGTGAAATGGGGGTAATCACAGCGTACTGTCCTGGCAAGGTTGCTATGAAGATTCCACCTAAAGTGACACATGCTGAATGTGAGTTTCCTCCCTGCCACTTACACAAAATTCATGCAAGTGGCTCATTCTCTTTTAAATTTTCTTGTTTTTCAAATGAGTATCAGTAACAACTACTGCCATAATCTGCTCATGGGCATTATGAGGACCCCCTATACAGTTGCTTCCATAATTCATAAGTGTTTATCTTCTTAGAGTGAGGAGTTATATAGAAGCAGTTAATTTTCTCCCAATATAAAAAGCTCTTATTATTACATGTATAACTATCCAGTGATAATGTAACATTATTAAGGCCATGTTGCTGGATAGAAGATTGCAATCTAAAGCTAATGAAATAGAGAAACATGTGTCTATGCTAGGTAAAATTATCAAAGCTCCCGGTTCTACTGTAGAAGCTCACCTGTGGTAACAGCTTCCCAGATGACTCCCAAGGAACCCCTCTTTTATCAAGTGCCCTCCTACCCTGTACTATACATAGTCTGTGTAACCAATAGGACACATCAGAAGTGATGGTAAATGTCCTTGTTGTCTTCTCTCTGTCTTGAATCACTGACTCTGGAAGAAGCTGTTGCCCAACCTGGGGGATACTCAGGCAACCTGTAGAGATATACACAGAGCAAAGAACTGAGATCCCAACAAACAGACCCCAAGCATGGAGGTCTGCTAAGAACCATGTGAAGTGGACTTTCTCTCAGCTGAGCCTTTAGATGACTATAGCTCTGGCTGACAGCTTATGACAGAACCTGAGCTAGAACCATATAGCTAAGCACTCCTGGATTCCTGAGTCACAGAAACTGTAATATAGGGTTTGATGTCTTAAGTTGCTACGTTTGGGGTGACTCAGTAATAAGTAATTAATGTATTACCTAATCAATACATCAAATCACACACATACATGTGCACACACGTTCATTAGAAATCCTTACATTCTTTCAACCTCAGGATTATACTGTATTCTGAAGTGCTGCCCTGAATTGTTCACACTGAGATACCATCCTATCATGATGTCCTTTAGTTCTTCAGCTGAGAGACTTCACTACCTGGAGCTAAAGATGTACCCATCTCACATCAAATTCCGTCATATATCAAAGAGTATATTCTAGGTTGAAGCAAAGAGAGCCTCTGGGCTTCCATGTCTTTACTCAGAAAGACAAATATAAACGCAAGTATTCGCCCTTCTAAAAAGGCCTCCTTAGACTTCTCCTATAAGATAAAAGGAGACTACAGTTTTGTGAACTGTGGAAAATCTGTTAAGCAGAAAAAGAATCAATAAATTATCTCTTGTTTGAAGAGATTCTTCTGAAATATTTATGATATTGGTTACTATAAAAAAATAAACCAAAGACAGGTGTGAGGTGATATCTCATTGTGGTTTTAATTTGCATTTCTTTAATGATTAATGACATTGAGCATCTTTTCATATGCCTATTGGCTTTCTGTATGTCCTCTTTGGAAAAATATCTATTCAGTCCCTTTGCCCATTTTGTAATAGTACTGTTTGGGTGTTTTTTGGTTTGTTTGGTTTTTTTTGGTGTTAAGTTGTATGAGTTCTTTATAAGTTTTGGATCTCAACCCCTTATCAAAGGTCTCCTTGGTGAACATCTTTTCCTATTCAGTAGACTGTCTTTTTGTTTTGTCGATGATTTCTTTTGCTGTGCAAAGATGTTTTAGCCTGATCTAGTTCCACTTGTTTATTCTTTCTCTTTTGTTTTCCTTGCCCAAAGAGATATATCCAAAAAAAAATATTACTAAGAACAATGTCAGAGAGTTTACTGCCTATATTTTCTTCTAGGAGTATTATAGGCTTGGGTCTTATATTTGTTTTTAGTCTGTTTTTTGCATATGGTGTAAAGAAGTAGTCCAGTTTTACTTGTTGCACGTATATATCTGGCTTTCCCAACACCATTTATTGAAGAGACTGAGACTGAGACATCACCTCATACCTGTCAGAATGGTTGTCATCAATGAATCAACAAACAGCAAGTGTTGACAAGTATGTGGAGAAAAGGAAACCATCATTCACTGTTGGTGGGAATGCAGACTAGTGCAGCCACTATGGAAAACAATATGGAAATTCATCAAAAAATAAAAATCAAACTACCTTACAACCCAGTAATTCCACTTCTAGGCATTTATCCAAATAAATCGAAAATACTAATTTTAAAAATATATGCACCCCAATGTTCATTATAGCATTATGTACACTAGTCAAGATATGAAAGCAACCTAAGTGTCCACCAGTAGATGACTGAATAAAGAAGATTGGTATATCTATGCAATGGAATATTAGTTGGCCATGAAAAACAATAAAATCTTACCATCTGTGACAACATGGATGGACTGAGAGGGTATTACACTCAGTGAAACAAGTCAGAAAGACAAATACCAGACAATTTTACTTACTTGTGGAATCTAAAATCAAACAAAGTAGAAAAAGACTCATAGATGCAGTGAACAAACTGATGGCTGCCAGATGGGAGGGAGCTAGGTGAGAAAGGTGAAGAGATTAAGAAGTACAAATTGAAACTACAAACTAGTCAAGGGGCTGTAAAGTACAGCACAGGAAACATAGTCAGGAATATTGTAATAGCTATGCATGATGCCAAGTGGGCACTAGACTTATGAGAGGTCACTTCATAAGTTATATAATTGTCTTACCAGTATTCTGTATACCTGAAACTAATATAATATTGAATGTTCACTGTAATTTTAAAAATACTTTAAA
>VMDR010008753.1:0-35592 GCA_007922815.1 Macrotus californicus | reverse complement strand
AAGAGTCTCAAGAGTCTAAGATTCTTTCCAAGTCTGCCCTCTGCACCCAGGATGTGTCTGCTGTGCTGTGAGGCAGCAGCTTCCATCACGGACTCTAGATGCTGCTGCTCTTCTAGGCATCGTAGCCATGGCCACAGTGTCAAGAGGTAGAAGGGGGTTGTCCTTCCTCTGTCTCCTCACTGAGGGCAAGGGCGTCTTGTCCAGACCCCCAGCAGACTTTGCCACAGGCTTCAGTGGCCAGGACCGATGCTTAAACCAGACAATGGCGAAGACGATGAGATAGTTGGGAATCGTGTGGGCCATTTATTTGGGAGGGAACAGGTATTGAGGAGCCAGTTACAAGGACTGAAATATAATGTGTAGACACTGTAAATAAAAGTGGACCACTACGAAAAATGACAAAATCATTATAAAGGTTATTTTGAAGAGATCAAAGTCCACAAATAAGACAATATTCAATTAAAAGGGTATGTTTGGAAGGCATGTGTGTTGTAATCCTAATCTGCTTGACACTTATACAGCAAGTAATAGTTTGCATTGCACTTCCCACAAGCTTCTTCATTAGAACTTCCCATCTCCAGGGATAGCAATGCAGCTCTTACTTCATTTTACAGAGAAGGAAGCAGATGAGCATTTTGTCAGGTGTCTAATGACCAGCCACAGGTGGAGGTGGCTCAGGATCTTAGGACTTTGGACACCTAGTTCGCAGGTCCTTCTGCTACATCATACTACTCCCTCCAAAAACTGCCTAATGGGGGCAGAGCACCCTGATTTTTCCCAAGTGCATGCACTCATAATCCCTCTTGATTCTCAGAACATCGTGAGACATCCCAGAAGGGGCACTTATCTTCATTTCGCAGAGAGGGATATGGAGGCTCAGGCAGGCAGACAGCAGGAAACTCAGGTTCAGGTGAATTGAATGGTTTGATTTGGTCTTTTACTATCCAATTCCTCTCAACACCTAGTCCTAAATGAGCAAGGACATCTCCAAGAAACATGGGATCCCAATTTTCACTCTGAATCCCTTCTGGCTCCACTCCATCACTTCCGTTAAGCCTGACTAAGCAGCCGTGCTCATGCTCTCGGTGAGCTCCTGACATCTCCCCTTTTATCGTTGTCTCAAGGCTCTCTGACCTAACAATGGGATCATTAGTTAATCTTATCAACTAATTTGCTGAGGAAAGACCCCAGGCTCTTTGCCTTGTAGGGAAGAATAACTCGGCATCCTAAAGACAAGACACAGCCTTGTTGTCTATCCCAAGGCAGTTATCCCAATAGTGAGCATTTCAGGGCAGGCTAGAGGGAGCTATTAACCTTGGCCCTCAGGTGAGCAGGCCCGCTCCTGGAGGGAACAGTGTGATGCCGTAGAAAGAACCCAGACCCGAGAGCACAATCCTACTACTTGACCGCCAGCCCAGCCCTCCTCCCAGAGTGTTTATAAGACCTTATCATATCATTTGTGAATGCATTTTGAGCTAACCAGATGTTAGTTACTTTATTAAATAGTTGCATCTAGGTGAGTGGATGTCTTGTCATTTGGCATTACTTTGATAATAACTGCTTGTCTTGTCTCACTTCCAAGGGTAACAGGCAGTCCAAAAAGGAAAGACTAGGTTCCACACTACTTATCCAAGGCTAAGTTTCTAGGGCACGGTTCTGAACCCCGGCTCTATATCTGAGTCATCTGGAGAGGCTGACAGACTATGATGTTTGGATTCTATCCCAAACAATTAATTCACAATCTAATCTCTGAGGAGGTGTGCCGGCATTAGCACTCCTTTAATAGCTCCTGAGGTGAATCTCTGTGCAGCCAGGGCTGAAAACCACTGCACGAGGGCGACTCGGGAGCAGAGAGATTAATTGGAGTCCTTTTCCTTCAATCATGCAACCACACTTGAGGGACGCAGTGACACGGTCAATTCACAAGAGGTCAGAGCATCCTTGGTTCTCTGTCTTGGCAAGTGGGTCAGCGCGGGCCATGCTCTGTCGTGACCCATTCTGGCACTGCAATTACTCTCAACCACTAGAGGCTTCATTTCAAAGGCTTTAAAAATGTGACTTGGGGCTTGAAGAGGGGACAAATGAGGGAGAATCATAAGGGAGAGAGGGAATCTGAGTTGAAAGAAAGAGATAAAAGCAAAGAAAGAGACAAAGACAGGCAGGGGGTGGGGTGCAGAGGAGCGGCAGCAGAAAATAAAAGTGCTGACAGTGGCTTTCAGAATGAGACCTGCTTCCAAACCATATGGCGGAGATATTAGCTCGCCTGTAATCACTACAACATTCTCAACTGCAGAATGACTTTCATTACAACCCATGGATTGAGGCGCTTGGAGTTTGTGAATAATTTTGCTTTGAGCTCTGGCTCTATTATGCTTCTGTTTGGTCTTGAGATCTTTTAGGGAGGGAGAGACTCCACTTGTTCATCAAGCAACTATGTTGGCAATGATGCCATCAAAATAAATTTAATGAGCATTTGTTTAGCACCCATTGTGTGCCAGGCTTTGTGCTAAGAGCCGGGAAGTAGAAGGAGATGAAAAGGGTTGACCACATCCATTCAACAAACATGTTCAGCAGCGGCAGCATCCAGGCACCCTGCGAGGTGCTGTGGGGCTGAGATACCTTAGAAGACTGATAAGAATACAGGCAATTACTTTTAGTAGGGTCACTTGGGTACAACCTGTCAGACATCCATTAGACTGTTTCAGGGCATGAAGGGAAAAGAGTGGTAAATGCATTCACCCTTGACCCCAGGAGCCCCTGGACTAAGTCAATAGCTCTGACTACCACCTAGTGAGCCAAGAAAGAGGCAGAGGTGACAACTTTCAGTTTCATGATGTCATCAGCTTCCCAGCAGGCTCCTGGATGGGAGGAGGTGCTCACATGTGCTCTCTCTCTCTCTGTCTTTCTCTGTCTCTCTCTCTCATGGAATGTGACCCAGAGAACTCCCAAATTCAGGGTTTAGCACATCTAATATCTATGTCGTACTCCTCAGCCATTCACTGCTCGGTCCAGAGGCGGTAAATGGTTTCATTTTTTGTGTCATGACTGCCCAGAGCGCTGCTGATGAGGTTTCTGGGCTCAGTGAGGCCAAGTTTAATGACTAATTATTAATATCTGTAGTGGGGGTTACATCAGAGAGTATAGTCTCCATCCTTCACTTACATCATCTTCTTTGTCTTAGTTATCTACTGCTGCACATGAGACCACTCCCCGAAAGAGTCCTTTAGGCATTGGCTTAAAACAACAGTCCTTTGTTTTCCTAATGAGCCTGCAATTTGGGTAGAACTCAGAGGAGACAGACAGCTCGTACCTGAACTATAGCATCGGCTGGGCAGCTCACCTGAGACTAGAGGATCCTCTCACTCACACAGTGGTAGGTTGGTCCTGTTGATTGGCTGGGTGCTCAGTAGGGGCTGTCAACCTGTTCCTCTCCATGTGAGCCTTGCTAAAGGGCTGCTTGGACTTCCTCATGGCATGGTGGCTTGAACCCAAGAGATGGCAAGTAGGAGCTGCTAGTGTCTTAACACCTGGTTCTTGGCTCAACATCACTTCTGCCATATCTTAATGGCCAAAGCAGTCACAGGGCCCATTCAGATGAAAAGGAGTAAAAAAGGTGTCAGAGAAGTATGGCCCTCCTTAATTCACCACTCTGTTCTAGTTTGTGAAGCAAGTAGAGCCCAAGCTTTAATTGTTTTGCTAACTTTAAAATGAAAGCGTGTGGGGAAGCTGAGGACTAACGGCTCGGGAAAACGGTTTAGACTGTGAGGCAGATAAATCATTGCAATCAGCTCTGCCTTGCTCCGATGTGGCCTTCCTGCTAAGCCCTGCTCGCCTGCACATACGCAGGAGCTCCAAGGGCTGCACAGGGAAGGCAGAGAGTCCTGCCCGGCCTTTGCCAGGCATTCCAGGAAGCGAGCGTCTGGCTTGTTCTTTATAATTTTGTTGTTGCTGTTGTTTTCTCTCCTTTACCAACCAGGGAGTGCATTTTCTGTATTGTGTCTTCTGCCCAACCCCCACCTCTTGGGGTAATTGTCCCAAGACTTCTCTTTGCTTCTTCTACACTGACAAGCTCTGCCACTAAGCGTTATAAATGCTGAGGTTTTCCAAACCCTACTGTGCAGGGGAGACTAGGCTCAGGTTTTCTGGAGCTGTGCATTCAGTGAAGGCTTTCCGAGGCCCCTGGGGAAGATTCCCCTCCCTTATCCAGGTAGTAGAAGCAACCCTTGGAGTTAATGATTCCAAACAAGCTTGTGGCTCCTTTTATTTCTATTTGCTTCTGTCATGTGCATTGAGCATAAAAGGTCTCCCATGGGAAGAAAGAAAAGATTCTGAAGAGGAAAAAAATAAAAATAAAACCCTGGTGTGCACACACACACTTCCCTAAGGTGAATGAGCAGGCACAGCCAGTGATTTTGTTCTCTTTGCATAATAAAAAGATTCTTCCGTTTGTCTTTGGTTACCAAAACTTTCGTCATTTCCAATGACCAGAGGATTCAGCACTTTCAGCTGGTTTAAATTAGAGGCATTATCAGCCTGGTTTTCAACTTGATTGTGGATTTTCTAAAGTTTATCATTTCAGCTTATCCCCAGTACCGAGCCCTCCCAAGTCTCTTGCCTGCTACATACGCGACCAGACTGACCTGATCCACATTACAATTAGTGGTAAATACATGGTAAGGTTTTAAAAAATATTTTTTAAAGTCTTAGAGATTTAGAATCAGATGCCAAAACTGGGAGAAACACTCACCTAACCTCTAGAAATGTTAAGCTCCTGATTTGAAAATCTGCTTTTTCATAGTTGTTAGCCCAGTTGAAGAGCCTGGTATATTTTCTTCGTCTGTGGCTGACGTACTCTAAACCAGGGGTCTGAACCCCTCTGCATTCAGACAGCTGAGACAAAAGAGAAGACAAACCCCACTGGTGTGTGCGGGATGCGGCTCCTGCCTTACTTACACTGGCAGTGTGACCTCGGCCTCCGGGAAACCACAGACACATACCTAGATGCAAAAGAGAGCTGATTTGAAACCAGACTGGAAGGAATTTAAATTCTAGCTCTGCCACTTACTGGCTCTTTTTAACTTGGCCAGTTTACGTAAAACATCATTAACGTTCTTCATCTATAAAATGAGGGCAAAAGTACCCAATTTCTCCGTTTGTTATGACAATTAAATAACGAAATAACCTGGCATAGAGCAAACCCTCAGTTAATAATGGTTCCCTTCCTTTGGGCCTCTGCTCTATCAAAAACCTGAGCAGGCCATTGGATCTGCATCACCACAGAGAAACAATCAGCGTTCACTGCGACCCTGGCGTGGTCCCTTAGATCGTGGAGTGTGGGTGTGTGATTGAGAAGAGGGGAGCCACCCAGAGAGATCCCCAGGACCTCAAGAGCAAGCTGAATGCTGAGAATAAATCAATGGTTTCCTTGCTTTTATACACTTTTGCACTATAGATTCCCTTTCCCTACTCTCTTCCCCACCACACACACACACACACACACACACACACACACACACACACACACACACGCAGTGGTAGGCACAATAACGGCCTTTCTAAGATACCTTTGTTCTAATCCCAAGAACCTGTGAATATGTTATCTTTGTGAAAAAAAGGGGGTTTGCAAATGTGATTAAATTAAGGACCTTGAGATAGAATGATCATCCCGGATTGTCTGGGTGGTCCCAACGTCATCACAAGGGCCCTTAAAAGTAGGAAAGGGAGACAGAAGAGAGTCAGAGCGTGACATGACCACGGAAGAATGGATAGTGAGCCATGCAGTGTTGCTGACTTTGAAGACAGAAGGAGGGGCCCGTGGGCAAAGCAGTGTGGGTAGTCCTTTAGAACTGGAAAGGGTAAGGAAACAGGTTTTCCCCTAAAGCCTCCAGAAAGAATCACAGCCCTGCCAACACCTTGATTTTAGCCCAGTGATACCCACTGTAGATTTCTCACCTTCATAACTGTAAAATAATGAACTTGTGTTACTTTAAGCCACTAAATTTGTCATAATTTGTTAGAGCAGCAACAGAAAACTAATACATGCAGATACTCTTAACTATTTTGACAAAATAACTGCCCAGCCCCAGAGAATATTGTTATTAATACTACTACCATGGAAGGATGAAAATTTCATCAACCAAAATATTTTAAAATAAAAGTTTTATTTTAATATGTTCACAATGTACCCCCATCCCCAAGATGAGAGGTGGATGGGTGTTGAACAAAAGTCCCTGGAAGCTCCTGGAAAGATGAATGAATCATATTCACAATACAATGGACATGTCCTAGATATTAGCTGGAATTTAATCATCTCAAGTAATTATATAAACCCAAAGAGTCCCCATTCAGGAAAAGAGCTTTCTCATTGAGAGAGGTAAAGAGGAATTAATAACATTTCAAGGTTGAGGGCAGTAGGAGGGATATCTTCTGTTCCAGTGGAGAGCTTGGCTTCTTAGCTAAATACAATTAGATACCAATACTCATTTTATTTTTAGAAACCTAAAAGATATAGGTCAGGATTAAAATACTGTCATAATTGTATTCTTTTTCATGGAAAGTTTCCTATTTTCTATAGGTCAATTAAAGCCTGGTTATTTTGGAGAATATGAAAAACATCAAATATTTTTTTTAAATCATCCCATGTATGAAAGAGAGCATTGTTGCCCTGGCCAGGTGGCTCAGTTGGTTGGAGCATCATCCTATGCACCAAAGTTTGGGTGTTTGATCCCCTGTCAGGGCACACACCTAGGCTGCGGGTTCGATCCCCAGCCAGGGTGCACACAGGAGACAATAGATCAGTGTTTCACTCTCACAGTCGTGTGTCTCTCTCTTCCCCCTCTCTCTCTCTCTTTCCCTCCCTCCCCCTCCCTTCCTTTCTCTCTAAAATCAATGAACATATCCTCAGTTAAGAATTTTTTTTTAAAGACACCATTGTTCACAGTGCATTTCCACAGGAAAAGGAGAAATAACCCTATAGCCCCATTATTCTCCGACAAAGCTTGCTCCCAGCTTGCTCAGAATCTTACTGGTAAGGAAATAAAATCAGCCCTTCCAAGGGAGAAGGGTCCTGTTGGGGTCACACAGGCATAGTTAGAATCTTGACTTGGCATTTCCCTCCTGTGCCACCTGCCACGTCGGTTGCTTCCAGCAGCCTCCACTTCCTCATCTGTAAAACGAGGATTGTCAGACCTGCCTCCCTGGCTATTTGTGAAGGTTGGAGATAATTTATGTAAAGAATCTAATATAGTGCTCAGCAAAGGACAGTGGTCATTGTTGGATGGAAAGTCATTTTTCAGGAACTTACCAACTGGAATCTTCTACGTTTCCTAATAGCTTTTCCTGCCACCGATGCCTGAGCCACCTGCAACTCGGCTGCCCACCAGAAAGATCTTTACTTCAGCACAGCCCAGAAATAATCAGCTGAAACCTAAAACTGCAAAACTGCAAAGCCCTATTATGGTGGTTCCCTCATTTTGCATTTGGGCATCGCCCTGTATGAAATGGCAACCCTCAGGCTAGACTTGCCTAGAACCCTCCCTCTAGACAGTCCACTCCTGCTCGTGGTCATGGACTCCCTCAGCTGGGATGTCCTCACCCATCCCCCTCCCACTCACTGTCCCTTGTCACTCCCTCCTTGGCAACCAGACTGGAGTTTGTCCATTTTTCTACTCTCACGTGTCTCTTTCTACTCTGCAGGGTTGGTTTTCATCTTTTTCCCTAATTTTGAGAATAGGAAGCAAGGTTAGGTGAGTCACTTAATCTCTATAAACTGCCACTCCTGTGAAATAAAGGCTGGTGTCAATGGCCATCAAAGGTCTCTCTGTTGTAAGATATGTCAATCCCTGAGTTGAAGATGATACCTGGAGTCACCATTGTTAGAGCATCTTCTTTTCTTTTCTTTTTATTGAATTTATTGAGGTGACAGTGGTTAATAAAATTATACAAGTTTCAGGTGTGTAGTTCCACAACACATCATCCGTCCCCTGCATTGTGTGTCCACCATCCCAGTCACGTCTCCTTCCGTCACCGTGTACCTCCCCTGCACCCTCTCCTACCTCCCTGCCCCCACCCTTCCGGTCTGGTAATCGCTGCTCTGTTGTAGGTCTACGAGGTCCATTTTTTTATCTTTTTATCCTCACCTGAGGACATGCTTATTGATTTTAGAAAGAAGAAAGGCAGAGAGCTAGAAAAACATCGATGTGAGAGAAAAACATCAATCCGTTGCCTCACCTGTGCCCTAACCAGGGACTAAACCCAAAACCCAGGCATGTGCCCTGACCAGGAATTGAACCCGCAACATTCCAGTTTACAGGATGACACTCCAACCAGCTGAGCCACACCGGCCAGGGCTATGAGGTTCTTTTTCTTTCTTTTTTTAAAATCTCTTCACCTTTTTCTCCCAGCTCCCAATCCCTCTCCCCTCTGACAGCTGTCAGTCTGTTCTCTCTGTCTTATGAGTCTGTTTCCATTTTGTCAGTTTATTTTGTTCATTAGATTCCACATGTGAGTGGAATCATATGGTACTTGTCTTTCTCTGACTGGCTTATTCCACTTAACATAATGCTCTCCAGGTCCATCCAATTTGTCCCAAAGGGTAACATTCTTGATGGGAATGTGTCCCCTTTTTGCCACCACAGCAGCACTCCCTACCTCAGGCCCATTAGCATGGGGCTCTCACCACTTGAGAGATATTCAAGCCAACCAGAGAAGCAACATCTTGCAAGTGTCCTGGGGCACAGCCCTGCTCTTGCAGCAGGAGAACCACAGGAATGACTGTCTGTGCCCCTAGGCCTCTCTCAGTCCTGTGAGGATTTGAGCAGAAAGGACACGTAGGCTTCTGGCAGAGGGCTGGACCTGCCTGGCCATCCCTGGGTCTTGTTTTGCACATCTGCTAAACACCTCAGATGTGTTTCTTTCCAGGACCATTCAGGGTACACACACCACTGTTAACCATGGTATCCCCAGACTTCCTGAAACATTGGAGCTGTACTGGAAACTGATATTCTCCCGAACACAGGTCTCCCCAAGTTCAGCTGGTCCCACACAGGCCAGTGTGAACATCTCTTCATTCTTGGAGACTCACAGTGCACTTTACTGTAGCCAAGGCATGGAGCAGTTCGGAATTAAAAGAAAACAGTTTGATTTTATTAATTGGCAAATCAAAAATTTACATAAAACATCGGATCTTTTAAAAAAAAAAACCTCTGTAGAAATACAAGTGTTCTTCAGACCAGGTTTGGAAAATGGCAAACTATGGTATTTTTAAGTGGAGAGTAAATGGCCTCTTTCACCACAGAGGTATTTTCACTGTGTTACAAACATAATTTTCACTACCACCATCACAAACACCCCTCACCCACCTCAAATTTGTCCAGATTGCGTAAAATTTGCAATAAAAAATGGCAACTGTTTGTCCATATCCCACTGGGAGCTCTCCCTCAAGGTCGGTGTGGCCAGGGTAATGGCCTCTGACAGCCCAGAGCACGGTCAGGCCCCCTTCCATGTCCCCAGCTGCCAGAGGATGCCCTTTTTTGGGGTTCATTGGTGATAGGGGAAGAACATTTTGACAAATAAAGGGATTTCAGCCTTTATTTATTTTTGAAGACTTTATTTATTTATTTTTAGAGAGAGAGGAAGGGAGGGAGAAAGAGAGGGAGAGAAACATCAATGTAGGGTTGCCTCTCATGCGCCCCCTCCTGGGGACCTGGCCCAAAACCCAAGCATGTGCCCTGACTGGGAATCAATCCACCGACCCTTTGGTTCGCAGGCTGGCACTCAATTCGCTGATCCACACCAGCCAGGGGAAGGGTTTCAGTCTTTAAATGGGCCTAGAGTAGGCTGTTAGGGGAGACCCTGGGGTGAGGCATTAGAAGCCCCAGGCTCTGTCTCCCAGGGCTCCTGTAACACGTTTTGAACGTACATTCCCAGAGCCTAGAGCAGTGTCTGCCACACGGCAGGTGATCAATAAATGAATGTGAATGAATGGCACTTGGCACATTGCAGGACAACGTTCTGTTTATGGGAGAACCTTTGCCTCTAGACTGTGAGCTCCTTATGGGGAAATACAATTTCTTTTAATTTTATGTGCCCAGTATCTACAATGGGCCTGGTTCATGGACTTAACAAATGAGTGGGTGACTGAGTGAATGAAGTAATGAGTGAATGACCTTGAGCTTCTTCTTGGTCTTTCCTTCTGGTGCCAAGAAATGGGAGCACCCAACCCTCTCCTGATTACCTCTTAAACTCCCCACCCGACCAGGCATGCCTGGTGCACCACTTCTTTTCTTCCACCAAGGGCTTTCCCTCCTCTCCTCTCCAGCCAGCTTCTATGCTATTCAGTTCTTGTGCCAGACAGAGGGAATGGGAAACGACTGGCTTGGGGTGCGAGCCAACCACTGGAGCCACTTTTACTTGAAAAGATTAACAGCAATAGGACTTGGGGATTAGCTCTCTCACCTCAGGTGCTGTTGTTTACTCTGCATCGCAAGAGATGGGCTGGAAAGCTGAACATCAGGTAGGAGCAGGGGAGGGGGAGGGGGGAGCTGGGGAGCAGGGAGGGAGGAGGGGGAGCTGACACACCGTCAATGGCAGTAGCCCCATGGACTTCACCCTTTTATACCAGGCCTTATATCCGCCTCTTCTGTACCTGCTCTCTGCTCTCATGTGTAAAGTATTCAGGCATCCCTCCAGGGCCTGTTTGAAGGTATTTAACTCAGATATTTCCTGATCTGCCCTTTACTCTCTGGAGAGAGCCTCTGACCAGAAATTGGTGCTGTGTGGGGGGACAAACAGAGAAAAGTCCTCTTAGGGACGTGCCACTCTTCTCTGACAACTAGCAGACAAAAGTGGGACTCACTCTGGACCCTCCGCAGCTAGGCATTGTTGTTGCTGTTACTTGTTTTATTTTTCAGGTATAATTTTGCAGCTAAACATTCGAACTTTACTGCTTTAACAATTTGCCAGTGACCTAATAGACAGACCACTAGGGGAGGGGAGTCATGTGTTATTTTACCTGAAGCATTAATTTCAATGCTCCGCATATCAAGGCTGGGGTGGGGAAGGGGCCGTAGCCAGGGAAGAGTCCAGACATCACCAAATCTCAACAGTTTTGTGGCTCGCTCTCAGTGTGGGTACCTTTGGACCATCCTCTGGGGTAGGCATAATTATCCAAGCTGCATAGATCAGAAAACGAGATGCATCCTTGATTTGGGGAATTGGGGATATAAACATCTCAGGAGTGTCCCCTCTGTCCCAGGTTCCAGATCCAAATCCCCAGCCCTGAGTCCCGCAAACATCCTTCTCATGTTTCTGTTCTCAGGTCTTAAAAGTCCCAAAGGTAGGTAGGGCACAATGAGAAGGGGGATGGCAGAAAGGAGCAGAGTTCTCTCTCTTCTCATCCTCAGCAGCTCTGCTTCATCCGTTCACTCTGGATCCCTGATATCAGCTGTCTTTAATGTCCAGGGAAGTTCAGCTCAGACCCTGTTCTTCAACCAGGAGGAAATACAAGCTCCCTTCAAGATTTCTCCAGCTTCTTAGAGGCTCATGTTTCTCTATCTCACACTTCCAGGCCACACAGCTTTCTATTGTTTTTCTATCTTCTTCTTGGTGTTGACCCTTTCCTCTTGATATCCTTCCCAATCTCACACATAAGGAAGACATGTGGACTGCATTTTTTACTGGAGATTTGGGGATAATGATAAGGCGTTCCCATGCAGAACCACACAGCCTGTAAGGTACAAGTATTAGCCCTGACTGGCCACGACAAGCCTTGTTACTTGGCCTCTCCATCCTTCTCTGTCCTCTGTCTCTTTGCTGCCCATCTCCCCACCATCAGATTCAGGTTTATCACTCACACAAAGCTGTTGGCTATCTCTTGGTTGCCCTCTTCCTCAGGTGACTTATCGAGGTTTTTCCCTGACATAAGACTCTTTCCCTAAGCAACTCTGATATCTCCTAGAAAGGTAATGGTTCTCAGTTCAACCACATACGTACTCCTTCATTTGTGCATTCATTGAACAAATACCCATTGAGTGCCTATTAGGTGATAAACTCTAAGGATACAGGCATGAACAGCAGGATAGAAACCCTGACCTCATGGAGCTTCTATCCTAGTGGAACTCTACATAAACTTTATCTGAAAAACACAAAAGGTTTCAACACAACAAAGCCTGAAGGCTGATGTCTTAGGGTGTTTATAAGAAAGTACTTAGCATCGGCTACATTGGTTTGTTGCTCTTCATGCTGTTTCTCTTATGGAAAAGGGGGACAGAGGGGGGCAGTGGCTTCTGTTCTTTAGAATCCAACTTCCCTTTTTATTTTGCCCCTTTTTGAAAAGGGCATTTCCTCCTCTGTCCCTCTAAGCCGCCCTGGCCACCTCCTGTCTCCTGTTTGATCCCCCCTGGAACACACAAAGCAGTACTACCTTCTTCGCTCCACCCCACCCCACCTTCAAGGTTATTCCTTCCAAGGGGGTCTTGCAGAGCCCTTTCCCCAACCTATCCACCTCATCATTCCTCTCAGCTAAGTGAATTCCCTTGCCCTATTTTGAAGATGCTCTTTGTGCTGGCTGGATGTACTGCTTTGCAGATCATGAATCTGTTCCCCATGTAATTTACAGACCCCTCCAATGATGCATGTCTGACTGTAGATGTCACCAACAGATGTCTGGAGTGTTACATCCCACTCAGAATATGGTCTCCTGCCGTTCAGGAGTCAGACTGTGCGTCTTTATTCTTCCTCTCCTCCTGGGCTGCTGGGTTTCACCAGATAGATGCTGCTGTTACTTTTATGGGCTTTCCTTTTTTATTTCTCCTGCCCATACCCAGAAGATCATCTTGGAAGAGTTACTTTACAACTGGCTGAGAATACCAGCATGCAGAAGGCCTGTCCCACAGCACCACCAGGTGCAGCCAACAAAATGGCATTAGAGGTGGTTCCACCAGCGCTTTTATTCCTGAAGCATCTTGGGAAAGAAAAGCTCGAGCAAGATATTGGCACAGATGTCACATATAAAAGAAAAACAACTAAACAATACACACTATCCTGATAAGTTGATACTATTTTATTTATTTACTTGAAAACTCCATCTTGTTTTTTTTTGTTCTGTCCTGCATTGTTTCTTAAGACAGTGTTCTGAACACTGAGGAAGATGAGGATGAGAGGGAGAGCAAACCAAAGTCCAAAGCTAGTGTGTGTGTTGGGGGAGGGGGGCAGAGTAGACAATAAAAAAATTAATGCAGATGCCAGTTGTTGTGGGCGCTGCCTTTCTGTATAGAGTGATTGGAGGGGAATTGTGTGGCTCTCTGGGGGAAGAACCAAGGAAAGAGCATGTGTAAAATGCCTGAAGCAGAACATCCTGGCCTGTTTGAAGACCAGCAAGGTGGCCCGAGGCTGGAGGGGAGGGAGGAAAGATGCGTAGAAGGTGAGACTGCAGAAGCGGTGAGCGGATAAGGAGGGACTTGGGCTTTAACCCTCAATGAGCTAAGCATCCCTCAGAGAGTTGGATGAGAAGAGTGACTTGACCCAACTAATGTCTTAATGGGATCCCTTGATCTTTTGGGTTAAGAATCAACTTTTGAGGTATAAAAGGGAAAGAGGGGAGGCCAGTGTCACACCCAGGTCTCTCTCCTGACTATGATACTGCAGGTGTGGAGTGGGAAGTTTTATAGGTAAGGGGGACCCTGTAGAGGGTCTAGTCAAAACTCTGACAAAGCTCAGAAATGTGAAGCACCCATTAGGACATTTTACCATCACACCTGAGGTGAGAACCACACTCCTACATGGGCCTGGGCTATTCCACTGAAGCCACATGGACCACAGAGGGGGCTTGCTTCCCCTTTTTTGCCCAAGGATGTTGGGTCATGGCTTCTTCATCCTCTTATATCTCTTAGGGTTGAAGAGACTCTGCCCTGGTCAGACCTCTGTCCCACACGATGGGATGAGCAGCCTTCAGTGCAGAAACGTAGGTGGTGAAACCAGACATATCAGTATCTGTTCCTGCCTCAGCCACCATCTGTGTCAAAGAGGCGGCCTGTATGCTGCTTTGTTTCGTGGTGCATGATTTTTTCCCTCAACCCTCACCTCAGCCAGACCTTAGAAGGTGGGATCAGGGTCGGACTCCTGCTCCAAGGCACAGAATCTGAAGGCCAGCCAGGAAGCTGTGATGACACAGGCTGGCACAAACAGGTGATGACCAGTCGACTTTCCTTCCTCGAATCTGAACTGAGAAATATCAACAGAAAGATTCCGAGCAGCATGATCTGAAGCTAAAAGCCAACATAGGCATAGAGTGGGGTCAAGGCTTCTGGCAAGCAAGTGATAAGGGAGCAAAGCCACAGAGAAAAGCTAGAGGGCCTTGAGTGTCATGGCACCCATGGGAGTCACCAGGCAGTGGCTGGGCCATACTCACGGCAGTGCACTCATAGGGAGAATCACGAAGTCTCCCTGTTCATTTCCTGGAGCCACCTCACCCGGAGGCCTGGTGGTTCTGCTTTTTGTTAAAATGGGGAAATATCTATAATCGTGGCATCTGCTCCTAAATGCCCAGGCCTTATAACTATGTACCTCTGCTCAGCCAGTCTGAGCTGCAGACCACCAGCAGGAAGACCACACCTGAGACAGCACCTCACTCACTTCTCAGCTCTAATTACAAAGCCTCATAGTCTTTTCCTATTGCCACTATATCCAGGCCAAGTTTATAGTGAATGTTGTTTTACTCCAAGGGTATGTTGGATGAGACATATCTGTTGTGATATATATCTTGAAAATACTACATGTGTTTTTCATTTAAAATGTAGACTATCCTCAAAAGAGCTGATGTTGACAGTTTGGTGAGTCCATCAGCAACTCACTGATCCATTGCTGACCAAGATGTCTGGGCAGCCCTGTTGCCAGACTAGAGGCTCACTTGGCTCAAAGAAATAAATGCTAAGGGTCTCTATAGTCTTGCTGTCTTGTGTAAAGTATAATCAGAAAGAAAAGGTCACATTTTAAGGGGCAGAAAAGTCTTTCCTTGGATTAAGGAACCGATCACTCCATCCCCACTTAACAGCAAGAGTTCTTCACAGTGGCTCATGTGCCTGGTCACAGACAGGTCCCCAGACTCAGCAACGCACTCTCATTGACATTAACGATGTTGGTCTTCCACACTGGGCATTTGTAAAATGTGCCATTGCCCATTATTACTGGTGCGCATCACCACATGTGGGGAATGTACCACAGTTGCTCTCTCCGTTCTACTGATGATGAGTTTTGGGGTTGTTGTCAATTTTTGTCTATTACGAATTATGCTGCTGTACACATTCTATATCTTTTGGAAAACATACAAATAGATTAATCTGGGAAAACAAGACATCTCTACAGGATTAAATCTTTCAGAACATTAGATCTTTCATGGTACATTCCCTACATTTATTTAGGGGTACTTAAAAATTTTCTCTCAATAGTGTTTTGTAGTTTTCTTTGTTGAATTCTGTCACATCTTTTATTAGATTTATTTCTACATGTTTTACATTTTTGATGCTATTGTAAATGGTTTGGGGACTCTGAGACTTTAAGGAATAGGAAGATCTTCATAGTGTGAGCCTTACTGCCTCTGTAGAAAAGGATCATAAGATTTGTGTTTATTAAAATTTTACAAGGAGGAAAATTGTTTAAATCTTCCAAACTGTTAAAGCTGACAAAAAAGAAAACAAGGGCTGCAATTAGCCCATTAGAGTGTCAGTGACAAAGTCTAGTTTTCATTCCCAACAGTATCTCGTACGCCCTAAAAAACCCTTTCCCAGAAAAGCATTTTTAAAAAAAAACTTGAAATTCCATAGTTTGTGTAAAAGAAATGAATTCTTTTGATATTTGGTCAAATTTGAGCACTTTTTCTGTTTTCGAAAACTTGAATAGGGAGACAAAAACCTAACAGTCATATGCGCTATTACGTGTCAAGTACATTTACATAATTATCTCTTTTAATCCTCATGCCAGACCCCTATCTGTTAGCATTTACTCAGTTTGGCAGTTGAGGAACATGAACACAGAGAGATCAATGCCCCAGATCACACTCCATCAGTGACAGAAATGCAAACCCAGGCCTGACAGAGGCCAAAGGTATTTTCTCCCCTTTTAGAAGTAAGATTAATTAGTATCTTTCCAGCTATCAAAATTAAAGACATGATCATTATAGAAATTTTGAAAAGTAAAAAAAAGTGTGGACCAATTATTTTTCTAAATACGTATTTGTTTTTCACTTAATACTATTTTATGATAACATTTTCACATTCTTCTACAAACATCATTCTAACAGTGCCTGAATAGTATTTTATCGGTTTAATCTACCATAATTTTTTAACCAAACACTTCATTTGATTATTTACAGTTTTCAAATAATAGATAACTCTGCAGTGAACAATGCATCTATGTCATTGCAACTTTGCACACAGTTATGAGTACTCTTTATGAAAAATTCCTTGAAGTATTCTCTCGAGTTAAAGGGATGGGAACCTGTTATGGCTTCTTAATACACGGGAGCAGGTCCTCCTGCCCCCTAATGCCCCATGCCCCGGAGGTAGCACATGAGAGACCTGGGTCTTTGCCTGTGCTGGGTGCTATTACTTAGAAACATATTAGCCAATTGAACAGGTTAAAAATATTATTCTACTTTATACTTCTTTAAATACTAGTGTTTTTGAGCATGTCTTCTTGCTCAACGCCATGGGTAAGCTTAAATATGTATTTATTTTTCATATAAATAACATGTTTTTGGTGGCACGGTGAAGTCAGTGGCTGTGGAATCAGCACTGTGCTGAGGAGGACACTACTTCTTGGTCACGTATGCTTCTCCCTTGGACATCAGTGTTTCTCAAAGACTGGCCTTTGAGTCACCTGCAGTAGGCTGCTTGGGAGCATACTAATTAGGCAGATTGCTGAGTCCCAACCCAGACCCCGAGGGTGGGGGCCAAAGTGGGGAATCTGCTTCTGCACGTGCCCCGCTGGCAGTCCGCATGCTGCTGACCTCTGGTAGCCACTGGCCTCCTCCGTGCCTCTCCGGCCAGCTCTGCACCTAGAAACTGCAAACAAATGGCCAGAGCTCGATTCCTTTACAAGTCAAATCAGCAATCATCCTCACGTGAAGCTCTTGTTCATCTAGAAAATTGACAATGCGCGTTCAGGTGCACTAAGAGCTGCGGAGAGACCTGGCTGAGATGCCATGGTCCAAACCTGTCCACGTAGATCCGCTGAAAACTCAGCTTTGGTGACCCAGCCCAGTCAGTGGCTGCGCAATCAGCATCTGCGCCCAGGAGGCTACTAACTCGATGGCAAAAGAACAGACTTTACAAAGCAGGAGATAAAATTTTCTTTTGAAGTGTTCAAGACATTCTGTAAAGGCTGTAAAACTAAGGATACCACTAGAAAACCAAGCAAAATAGCAGGCCATCAGGGCCGGCTTTCGAAGGCCAGGTGGGAAATACAGCCCCGTGGGCCCCCAGCCTCTCCTAGCTCACATCTCTCCACAGACATGGCCCCGCCAGATGGGAACAAAAGAATTCATTTTCTCCGAGGACAGGGCGTACATGTGTACAGGCATCTGGTTTCTGTTTTTAATGCCTTACAAGGACTTTTAGGGACAAAAATCTACAGCGATATTATTTGAGAACCAGTGGGTTTGTTTGTTTTTTTTACACCTTTACAATTCAAACAAGTAAAACTTAATTCCAAACCAGTTTTTACATGTTACAGTACAAGGAGATCATTTATTACCAGCAGGCCAAAGTGACCCAGATAATAGCTCAGAGCTAGTAGGATGGGCAGAGAACGGCATGCCATGTTCAGGTGTGGGAGCCTTCTTTCAAGGAAACAGAAACATCCCGTTCCCAGGAAGGAAAAGAAACAGTTTTACTGTTGCTGACCATTACATATTGAGCTCCTTATTCCTACACTGTCCTGAGTTCGTTCTTTCTTTCTTTCTTTCTTTCTTTCTTTCTTTCTTTCTTTCTTCCTTCCTTCCTTCCTTCCTTCCTTTCTTTCTTTCTTCCTTTCTTTCTTTTTTAATTGATGAGAGAGATTTGTTATTCCATTTATTTACACATTCATTGGTTGATTTTGTACATGCCCCGTCAGAGACTGAACCCACAACCTTGATGTATCAGCACGATGCTCTGAACTATGTGCTTCTCCTGTGCTTCCTCATTTATCTCCAAGACACTGACCCAAGAGGGTGTCCCTGTCCTCATGGCAGTTAGGAACAGGTTGGGTTGGCACCCAAGCCACCATGGCTTGACCAAATGAAGGGTTGTTTTTCTCACTTAAAATAAATGCAGAGAATGTGCCTTCAACAGAATTGGCACTCCATGGACGTTTATGGGTAATTGAATGAGGCAACAGCAGGAATTGAACTGTGGTCTGTTGACTCCCAAACCCCTTCTCCTGTTCCATCATGCTGTCACTCCTGGGGCTTGTAGCCAGCAGAGTTGCCTTCTCTGGCCAGAAACTTTGTGCTGGCTTGACCCAGCATGGAAATATTTAAATTTTTTCCTAGACTTCTATGAATCGAGCATTCATAGAAGCACTCAAAAATTCAGAATTTTAACACAGCTACACACTGGAGCCGTCCCACAGCGATCATAAATCCAGTCTGGGGTGACCGCTCCTTGAGCTCTGTTGCCCCAGACTCAGCTGAGCTCTGCCCCCTAAGCTGTGGTGGGCCAATGGCTTCCAGTGCCCCCTTCACCCTGCGCCCAACCCCACCGTGAACTCAGCACCTTTCCCAGCCCGGCAGAGCCGCACTAGCTGCTCTCTGCTGAAAACAAGGCCCAGAAATCATCTTCTCTGTAGCCGTGCTGAGCGCAGCATGCAGCGTAAGACCGAACTCTGTCAAACAAACAATGTATGAAACCCGAATTAATACTGAGATGGACCCAATTCTCTGACAGGCGTGTTAAATGGGATTAAAGCTGCATAGCATTCTCTGCACACCCATCTGCTGCGTGGTGGAGCCCACAGCTGTCCTGATTTCTGAGGGACAGTTTCTTGTCAGTTGTTTCCAATGCATCTCATCTTGCACTTAATCAGGGCCCTCCCTCCCTCGTCCCTCATCAGGCCAGCCGGCCTTGGCCAGCTCCTAGGAGCAGTCCCTGATTGCCACATGCCACTGACCGCGGGTCTCTGAAGGCATGTGTGAGCTCTGGCTGGTGCAAAAATGTGTGATCACAGGGAAAGCTTAGCGCTTTAGTGGCTGGAATGAATCTCTTGGATCCTAAGCTGTGGTGACGCCACCACCTGCGGCTCCTGCAGGCTTATGCCATGGGGTGAGAAGAAAGAACAGTAACAAATTGTTTTTGATGCTCCAGAGAGCTGCCCCTGAGCTGCCCACCAACCACCATAGAAAGAGGTACCATAGAAATGCATTCTGAAAGCTCTGGAAGGCCTAGCACTGCTAGGGGGTGCTGTGGAAAGGCCGAGGCAGAGCCAGAGATGGGGCTCTGCTGGGCAAGGGACAAAAACCACAGCGGCCATTGGAGACCTTGAAGGCAGAGGGCACAGAGAAGGCCGAAGAACACTGACTCCAGGAGGAGAACAGGCTAGCCAGCACAGGCCCATATGACACCTTCATGAGAATTTTTTCAAAATAGCCCCTTCTCTCAAGGCACCCTTGTGCAGTGGGCAACCCGTGCCCTCTGGCTCTGGGCAGAGGAAGAGCTCCCAGGTAGCACAGGAGGTCACCATCAGAAGCAGGGAGAGTAGATGAGTGAAAACCACCTGCCCTCATAACCAAGTAGGAACAAGGCTGGAATACATGTGTGGAAAAGACAGGGGAGCTTAAGAGAAGAACGAGATGAAAAATGTCAAAACTGAGTGTCAAGTACATTCAAAGAAGTTGAATCTCCTTCCTAGCTTTTGCTGGTTTGCTGACAAGTGTCAGTGTTCCTTGACTTGCAGGTGCATAATGCCAGCTCGGCCTTGTTGTCCCACGGCACTCTCCCTGTGCGTCTCTCTGTCTCCACATGGCCATCTCCTTATAAAGACACCAGTAACATTGGAGGAAATTATTTCTAAAGGACTGATTTTTCCTTCACATCCCCCTGTGAAGCAAAGCATTTTAACTTGCTTCCCTAGCTCACCAGCCTGGGCAAGCTGCTGCTCTGCATTCTGGGTAAAACCTGGGGCTCCTACTTGTCTCCAAAAGTGATGCGGACTTCCCTCAAAGCCCCAGTTCTTTTAGGCCTAGTAAACAAATACTATCTCTAGATAGATGCTGAAAGCAATAATTTTGTTATTAAAAGAAAAATCCGAGAATAGACTCTTGAGTTCTATTAATAACATCAGAAATCACTTCATGATTTTCTTAAAGAAAAAATATATATTAATTAAAAAAAGAAGCTTGTAATTACACAACGGCTGCTGTTAAATTCAATAAATATTTGCCAGACAAATACTAGGTTTCAGGCACAAAGAACGCAAGAGAAATAAGACACCATCCCCAACTTCAAGGAGTGCCTGTTGGTGACAGCACGCACACATGCCACGGGACATCGGGGTCCAGCGTCAGGAGGGCACACCCCTTCCAATCCAAGCTCTTCCCTCCCCCAAACCTCAGGTCCCATTTGTACTGCTCTGAGCAGATATCTGCAAAATTCCAGTTGTCCATTAAACACACCAATTTTAGATGAAATGTAAATAAATAAGATAAATAAATAAAAGCACACAGACATACCTGTGCACATATGTGTGCATATATATCCACACATATGCACATGCATATATAGCGTGTATATGTGTGCAGTGAAAAAAGCCAAGTGGGAATCAGAAATAATACCAATCCCCCCACAACCACACTTGTCCACAGCCCAAATTAACTCGTGGTCTGCTGAGAGTGTGAAATGTCACAAGAAAGTTACATTGAGGAAACAAAGGCATTTCATCTTTAATACAAGATTTAAAAAATAGTTACCAGGACAGCGTAGGGAATATACTGAACAATATCAATAACTGTGTGTGGTGCCAGGTGGATACTTGAAGTGTCAGGGGGAACACTCTGTAAAGTACATGACTGTCTAATCACCCTGCTGTACACCTGAAGCCAATACAAAATAACACTGAATATAAGCTGTAATGGAAAAATAAAATTTAAAAAATTACCATTAAAGAAAACAAGACTATATTTTAGTTCATTGCCTACTTTATGCTTAAAGACCAAAATGCAAACAAATATCCTAAAGCACGCACAAAAATACGGTTGCCATTCGAGCACTGTATGTCAAGCGTTACACTTGGGTTTTACATCGTTCTGTTATTTCGTGCACGTGTTGGGACGATCCCCTTTAGTCCTTACCCCCACTCTGAAAAGAAGATATACTTTTCTCCATTTCACTGGTGAGGGAACTAAAGTTTGACACGTCAGCGGCTCAATAAACAGCAGAGCAAGGATTGAACTCCAGATCTGTCCCATTCCAAAGACAACAGACAACCTTGGGGGAAGGTTCCAGAAGGAGCCTCAAGGTCCACACTGGGCTCCAAAAAGACTATATTAGCATCAGCACAGTTTTAACATTAACTCTGATCAAGGAGAGAAACCAGACCAAAACAGCTGAATCCAGATCCCAGGGTGGGGGAAGGGAGCCGTAAACAGGGAAGGCAAGGGGTCTGATACCTCAGAGAGGGGAATAGTGCAAGCTGGGCCCAGGGAAGGGTTTGGCCCGTGGAATGTGAATGAGGCAAGGGTCTCAAGGCTCATTCTGATCAGTCACTGGCTGGGTGGGTGGGAGTGTCCCGCCTGCATAAGGGACAGAGGCAAGTGTGGGTCGGACCCAGGGCATTTGGCCAGTTCTCTCATTGAACCTTGTTATAGGTAACTGACACCTCCCTCACACATTTCCTTCTTCAACAAGTAGAGCCACTTACCCAAGAAGGAGCAGTGGCAGCTTCCAGGAGCCCCAGGCAGAGCCCAGTGCTTCTGGCCTGGCCAGTGACAGCTCTCAGACACTGCACAGGTAGCTCTCCGGGTGCTTCCTCGAGGAGGCCACACGCAGTCCAAACAATGGACAACAGACTTCCATGGCCTTCCCAACCAAGCCTTTTTAGGTCACAGACAGTGTGTGTTTATATTCCCAGGGATGGAACACCCTTTGCTCACTGCCCCATGCCCCACCCCCCCCTCTCATCTCCCTCCCTTTGGCAACTGCTTGGACTCTTAGCAATTTGTGCAGATGTGTTGTGAATTACTGTCAGTTCAAGTACACAATATTCCCCGACTTTCACCCCGGTCTGCCTGCCCTGCCTACCTCCCACTCCAAGTGCTGGTGCAGGCAAACTCACAAAGCAACAGCAGCCTCAACACTTGGGAACATTCGGCAAGATCAGGCAAGACAGCCACAAAAGTAGGTGACTAATACTGAGGATGCACAGTTTGTGCCGAACATAGTCCTAGAGACTTTACATCCCCGCGGGCCTGTCCCTTATAATAAGGTTGAGAAAACAGGCTGGGGCGGTTGATTCCCACAAACACTAAAGTGAGTGAGACAGCTGAGATTCAAAAGATATATTCTTTCTAAGCTACACTGTTCCACCTCAAATCATCATGTTTCCAATTATTTTATGAGCAGTCATAACAGCAGCAGTGGCTCGTGGACAAGCCACTCCGCTAAGTGCTTTGTATGTATTGATATGAAGTATTTAATCCTTCCAAAGAGCACGGAGGAGGGCACAACTGTGAACTTCATTTTAGAGATGAGAGTCTGAGGCTCAGAGTTTAGCAGGCATGCGGGGGTGAGGAGAAGCCAGCCCTGCATTCTTCACTTCCTCTGAGCTTCTCCTGGTGTGACTTCCGGTCCTCCATGGCTCATCCACAGATCCCTGCTGGGAGCAGGAGGGTCTGAGATGTACAGCCCTGGAGTGTCCGAGAGGTGGCTTGGAGATGGAGATTATACATATCCCCATAAATTGCTCTCCAAAGAAAGTAGAGAAAGAAAAAAAAATGGGGGCAGAGGTGGAGGGGGGCCTTGAGCTAAAGAGTCAAGAATGGCTGAATGGGAGAGCTTGGGGGTTTCTGAAGACTCATAGGAGAATGGGCAGGAGCAGGCACAGCAGGCCCATCACAGGGACAATAGAAATCAGCCCTTTCTGGTGGGTAGCCCTTGGTCCCAGGTCATAAAGGACCGTCGTAGACATGAGCATGTATTTTATTTAGGGAAGATTCAAAGGTTTCATGTATGAGGCGACATGACATATAGGAGAGATCTAGGGAATATGGAAGTGTGCAGTTCTGGAGCAAGGGGCACACACTGAGGGTGGCCCCAGGAGGCGCTGGCCACGGCAGGAAGTGGATTGATGGGCTCTGGAAGGGAAGAAATGAATGCCAGACGGAGCCACACCAGCACTAGCCATGTCCAGCCATGTTCTCGTGCTCATTATAACATGATCACTCCCTTGGGGGGCATCTGATATCAGATTTGAACACGTCTTCACTTCAGTTGTCACTTAGGCTGTCATTGGTGTGGAAGGAGAGACTCCTCGTGAACTCACTGAACTGCAGATTCCTAAAGACCTAGAATGGTCCCTAGGTGGTTGGGGAACAAACCTCTCTCTACCCTCTCCCCCTCTACTAGGACCGATTCAGTGTTAATTCACCTTCACTGACCGCCTAAGTGATGCCACGTGGAATTCTGACTTTGAAGGCAAGGAAGCCTGTCACGGAGGGACTTGCTCAGAGTCACAGAGATCAGTAAGTGGCAGAGCCAGGACCCAAACCTAGACCTCTTACTCAGGTGCTTTTCTCTTTTAGCCACAGCACGTTGCCTTCCAGAAGAATCAACTAACTCTGTGTTTCTCTAGTAAACCTCATGTTCAAGGCCCCTGACCACTTTGAATTTAGAAAAATGCCTATGAGTTGGACCAGGACCCACTTCTATAAGCTCGTCTTTGTTTCTATTACTTTCTGAGAAGAGTATAGTATTTGAAATATCTATAGGTAGAGGGTGGATAGATGGATAGACAGAATGGATGGATAGACTGTAAATCAAGTTTTGTTCTCAGTTCCTCCGTCAAACTTTATGACCTCAGAAAACAGTCCTTTACATAGTTTCCTTTTCTATAAAATGGCCCTGTCAAAGCCTCTCCCACAGGACTATTGTGAGTAACCTATCTCTAACGATGCCTGGCGCACTCATAGACTCACTATCCTCTGTTCCAAAACCGCCTTAGGATTGTGTCCAAATTCCTCAGAAAGGACCTCACTCAAACATCATTTGAAACATTCAGAACGTCTGTTTTTGACATCATGTTGCCCGAGGTTTGACAGCCTGGTACCTGTCGAGTCCCACCCAGGAACATTTCCTTCAAAACAGGTTCTTGTTACAGAAACAGCCCCGGTTTTAAATATATTCCCTCCCCTCATAAAAACGCCCCAGGCAGTTAAAACCATTCTGCTTCAAATATTTAATTAATACCTTCACAGGAGTCTGGTCCTTATTAAAGACTCTTGGGGATCGTGTCTTAGGGGCAACGCTTTGTTCTAAGCAGCTCTATGTGTTACAGATAAAATAAAGTGCTGGAATGTGCTTTCCATTAAAAGCAGGGGAGCCGGCCTGCCCGCTGCTGGAAGCCCCTTTGTCATCCGAGTGACACATTAAGGCGTAATCCAAGTACAACATACAAATACAAACAGTGTAAATCCCCCCACTTAGTAAAGAGAGTCCCAGTAAAACCACAAGAAAGGTCTGGTCATTAGCCGAGGGGATTAAAAACTGGATGAGCATTTCCTTTACCTCATCTCCCCGCCGAAGAGGCCACAAAGGCAGCCTGCTCTGCCCCCTCCAGCAGCTTCTGGGCCTCTCAGCCTGGCGCAGGTGAGGGTGCCTGGGGTAGCTGTCCCGGCTTTCCAGAAAGTGAACACCCTCGGCCACCTCTGCCTGTGTGCTGGAGACCGGCAAATGTTTGTTGGCAGGTTGTGCTTGGGAAGTAAAATTATTTTTTTCTGACTTTAAAGACAGTGGAGGCTCAATTTTGAAAACCTTTGGATACAGAAGAAAATACGACAAAGAAGAGGAAGAATGTCAGAGCCCCACCCCCTAGGGTGACGGACACACTTCACTCCTTCCACGCGTGAGGTTTCACAAACTGTTGCCGCGCTTTATTGCCTGCCCCTGCTCCGAGGCTACACCCTGAGCGGTGCTCTGTCATTTGTTTCTGATCATCGACGAGGTATGGTTGTGCGGCTAGAGCAACGTGAATATAGCCAATTAGTCCTCAGATGATAAACACTGAGGTTCTTTGAGATTTTCACTGCTGTAGGCAATGCAACGAGAGCATCGTAATACATCGGTCTTCGTCCAGTTTTTGGATTATTGCCTTCAAATAGACTCCCCACGAGGGAATAACTGAATCAAAGTCTATATATATTTTTAACATATTGAGGTATTTTGCTAAACTGATCTCCCAAAAGGCTGGGTATATTCCTATACCTACGTGCAAATATCTATCTTACCACACTTTTTGTCATTGTTACTAAAATATAGATATAGCTACTTCTTTGAAAGCAGAAACCCATCAGGAGGCTGCGGCCTCTTTTCACAACCGTGGGAGCACACCGCCTCTCTCCTTGCCTCCCCTTTACATGAAAAGGAGTCCGGAAGAAACAGCCACAGAGGCCTCTACAAGAAGGGTGTACCCCTCCCACCTGAATGAACAGGAAGGAAACACTGAGGGTCTTTTGCAAAATCTAATATGGTTGAAAACAGGGATTTAAACTTTGGCCCCTGTACTGCTGCCAAGATCTTGTAAGAGTTTGTTTATTTTTTCCACTTTTCCCTTTGATAATCAACAAATTTAATGCATTCATGTGAAACCCTACCAGTCTGTTCCCTTTCCCAGGAGCAGAATGAAGTAACCTAGTTCCCATGTTCTAATAGCATGGGTTAGGGCCCACAGAAGGCGAGGGCCCCCAGCCGGCAGAGCCAGGGGCTGTTCAAACAACTGGAGATTTGCTAAAACAATCAAGCAAAAGGACATTTGCACCAGAGCCTTGGAGAGCTTCTAACACTTGGCTGCCCACTTATTCCTTCCTGTAAGAGTTAGTCTTTCCACCACCTGACTGTAGCCACATTTTGAAATTTAATTGAGCTTTGCTATCAGAAGAATCTATTTTCTCCTTATTAGAGACATACGCAGTGCTTTTCAAGGTTGGCGGGGGGTGGGGGGACCTCCTGGCATACTGTCACAGTGCCCCAGGTATTAGCATCCTACCTGAAGCTAATGCAGAGATAGGCAGGGGGGCTCTCAGCTCATTGTGCACTGTCCATCCTCTGCTTTGGGCATTTGGATGGAGCAAGACTTAGGAAGTATCTTGAGCCTTATTGTCCCTAGCTGACAGTGACCATGCAAGATGTCCCCAAGTTTGCTGAGACCCTCAGATACATTTCCTGACATGGCTATAAAACAGTTTCAGGTATGAATATGTTCATTTTGGGTTTTACGCTCAGTGACTTTGAAATATCTGATTAAAGAGGCTGGCTTCAGTTTTTACCCATAAGGCCTGGCTTGGATTTGTTGCTGCCTCACAGGAGAGCCTCTCAAACTGGCCTTTCCACGGAAGCGACCCTCACGTTAGCAGTGCCACTGCGGGATGCCAGCCCCATCCCTCAGGCACCACCCGCAGCCCAGGCAGTGTGTTCTGCAGACCCCCGAGCACAGAGGGGAACAATTGTCTAGCTTGAGTGCTCTTTTATGAAAGGCAAAAGAAGATATTTAGAAACAGTCAATGGCACTAAATACATTTCACACTTGTTTTAAGTTTTTTAAAAATACAGAGATACAGAGAAGAATTTTCAAAAAAATTCTCACCGGGCAAATAATCCTCAGAGATATTTGCATAAAGTACACGGTTACATGTAGAAAGTCTAGATCATTCAGAAAAGTACAGAGTTAAAAGTGCGAAAGCAAGGCAATGCCTACTTTGCCCATTTAGAAAAATGTAAAGCTCACTATATACTTATGCTCATAGATACATTACTCCTTCAAGTATGCACGTTTTGAATTATACTAGGTTTTGAGGAACGCAATCCTTAAATAAAATGAGACAGCCCCGACTCTTTTTATCCTTTCATTGCACAGAGGAAGAAACCAAGTTAAAGAGAGAAGTCTCGCCAAAGTCTCAGAGAAACGAAGCAGCAAAGGACGTGGGCTCAGGTGTGATCCCAGAGTCCTGGGGCCGCGTGTCCCAGCTCCGGACAGCCCGCCGGAGTCATCGCGGTAACTGACTAGACTCTCTGCCGCCACACCCAGCGTGTGCCAGCCCGCAGGGAGCCTCACAGTGGCACCACGTCCCCCCTCCCAGAGCTTGCACAGCGCTCCCCTTCACACGCCCTCAAAGGGGAGCCCACGAGATGTGGGCATGGAAAACGCCCTACAGAAGACATGTAAAGAAAGTGAGCTTTATCCAGCAGGGTGATACTATTTGAATAGTAACGAAAGAGTCTGCGTAGGTGACTACCTGTCTTTGTAAGGGACCTATGATAATAGCAATTAACATCTTAACAAGACTTAGGCCAAGGGGTGGTAATAATAGCTATCACTTTTTGCCTTAAGCCCTTCTTGAAGTGTGAGGGAAAGGGAGATTGATCTGAATAAGTAAATAAAAATAAAATAGTCATCAATGATTTCTGTATCCATGGTGTAGCAGGCCCTGAGCTGTTTTACATGCATCAGCATATCTAAGCACAGGAATCTGTGAGGTAGAAACTACCATCCCAATACGAGGTGGGGCAAAAGTAAGTTTACAGTTGTGAGTATGTGAAACACAGAGTTTACTCTTATATTAGTATTTATTAATTTTTGCATTATTTTCCATACGAGCAACTGTAAGCTTACTTTTGCCCCGCCCTGTATGCAGATGAGGACATCGAGATGCACGGATGTTGAGCAGCCTCTCCAAGGCCTGCGGGTGCTGGGGCTGGTTTGCTAGGGCTGCCCTAACAAAGTACCAGAGACTGCGTGGCTTAAAGAACAGACACTTATTTTCTTAAATCCTGGAGGCTGGAAGTCTGAGGCCAAGGTGCTGGCAGGATTGGTTCCTCTGAGGCCTCACTCCTGGACTTGTAGATGGCCACCTTCTCCCTGTGTCTTCACATGGCCGTCCCTCAGTGCCTCTCTGTGTCCTAATGTCCTCTGATTATAAACTCACCAATCATATTAGACCCAGGATCATTCTAATGACCTCATTTCAAGCTAATTACCACTTAAAAGACCCTATCTCTGAAACAGTCATGTTCTGAGGTTCTGGGGGAGACAGGATTCAGCCCACAGCAAGTGGCTGAGTGATTCTGACCCTAACCGGTGATGCTGGAAGCTGGAAGTTTCTCTAACTCCTTGGGCCTATGTCAGCGGAATTTAGGGAACCAAAAACTGACACTATCTACTCATAATTACTATAGCACTTTAATGAGAGTGAACAAAAATACTCAAGGCCCAAAGAACATCGATTGATTTGTTTCTGCTGCAGGCAGAGGCAAGCAGGTGGCTTTATACAGTCATATTGTTTACTTTCCCCGAAGGCTCCATGATACAAAGGGACCTACAGACATTTACTAACCCAAGGTCCAGATTTAGCAGCACATGCCTGGCTGGAATCAAGACTCATCTCTATGTCCCGCCCGAGGACTCGAGGGTGTAGTTCCCAGCAGAGAGCTAGCCATGGGAGGGTCCACAGACCCTCACATGGATTTTTTTTTTAAAGGGTCCTTTTTAAAAAAGACAGAGAGAGAGATTGGGAAATGTAAAAGAAATGTTTGAGGCATACTAGCACTGAAATGAGATTTTCTTCCAAATTAATTGGAAGGTTGAAATAAGCTTAGAGGGAATAACTTTTTTTTTTTCTTTTAAAAAGCTTTTATTAAAGATTTTTACAGAACAACATCCAGGCTTCAGATCCAGCTGCCAACGAGACCCTGTTATGCTGTGGTCACTGGCTGGGGCATGGCAGGCGGTTCTGGCTTCCCACCCTTCTGTTCTGAGATGGGGGTGGTGGGCAGTATCTCATCTTTGGGTTCCACAATGCTCACGTGGTCAGGCAGGGGCTTCTTGGGGCCTATCTTCCCACTTGGGTCCCAAGGAAGCATGATCTTCACTTTGATGCCCAGCACACCCTGCCTAAGCAGCACGTGGTGCACAGCAGTGTCAACATAGTAGTTAACAGGGTCCCCGCTGTGGATCATCAGGCCATTGACAAACTTCATGGACTTATCCCTCTGTCCCCGGAGTTTCCCAGACACCACGACCTCACAGACTTTGGCCGCGCTCTCCATGATGGACCGCAGCACACCGTAGCAGGCCCTCCGTACCACAAGGCCTCCCAGGAGCTTGTAGCGCAGAGACTCGGCCTGGGCAATGGCACACAGACCCCTGGTGGCCACCTTCTCAGCATAGAGCTCTACACTGCCCTCAGGGGAGCCAAACCTCTTCTGAACCACAGCAGTCAGCTCCCGGATCCGGCGGCCCTTCTCACCAAGAACGTTCTGCGTCCTGGTGGCCAAAATAATAATTTCTGTCCTGGTTGGCGTAACTCGGACTTCAACTCCAGAGTAGCCATCTTCGGCCAGTTCTCAAGTGAGAAACTTGTTCAGCTCCGCTTTGAAGATGCCATCAGCAACAAACTTCCTCTTCTTAGATATTTGCACAGCCATCTTTATGCCCTGTGCTGCCCAAAGGAAAGGCGGAATAACTTTCTCACCATATGATCAATGTTCTCCAGGTCTTTGTTCTATCTAAAATCAATCCCAACCACATTTTGGAAAGGCTGCTTCCTACTTTCAAAGCACTCTAACAACCACCCTCTAAATATAAGCAGGGCAGATATTTTGCACTTTTTTTCTAAATGGAGAAAATTCCAGCAAATCATATTAGAAACACCTAACCCCCAGGCAACTCTCTTACTTGGAGTTCAGAGTTAGACCACTGCACTTGGGGTCCAGGAATGCAATCCAAGCCGGGGGCGGAGGGGAGGGCAGGAAACACTTACTGCTAAAGAGATGGCTTTTCTATAGTTGGCTCAGCCCCTTCATTGGTTTTGAGCCAAGTACTACACAACTGGAAACCAAACCTAGGTTCAGACCCACATGCTAGACCCACGTTTCCGGGACTGAATCTCTGACCAGGCTGCAGAGGGTGCTGGGATAACATCCCCTCCTCCCAGGGAAGGACGCACTGCTTGCTGCTCTCTTTGCTCAGCTGTGGCCATTGATTTGACCACAAGTTTGACCAGGTCCTTCCTTTCCTGCTTTTGTTTTGCAAATAGCTAACCCAGTTCTCAAATCAGAGAACCTCCTAAACCCTGGCTCTTATGGGATTTCCCCTCCCTCCAGTCATGTGGGAGCTTGTTAGAAGTGCAGACTCCCAATACTCCATCCTCCACATCCCTCTTGATCCCCCAGATCAATGGACTCCGAACCTCCAGATTAACAAATTCTCTAAGTGGTTTAAATGCACATTGCATTTCAAGAAACACTTGTTAAAGGATTGTGGCCAGGAGGTCACCCTGGACATTTTCAGCCATGTGGCCCTCAAACTCAGAGCTGGGAATTGGTATTCTGAATGTCACAACTGCTATGAGCATGGCTCTCATCCAGGATTCCCTTCTTCCCCAGCTCTGGGATCTTGAGCAAGTCACTCAGCCTCTTGGGGCCCCTGTTGACTCACCCATAAAAGAAGAAAGACAAAATCTACCTCCTGGAGGCGTTGGGAGCAGTCCATGGGAATGCCTGCAGAGTGCTCGCTCAGTGCCTGGCCCACGGTGGGGCCAGGTGTTTGTTCAGCAAATGTGCACTGAGCACTCGGAGTGTCTAGGATCTGCCCCAGGCTCCAGGGCTACAGCACCGAACAGGACAGATGGGGTCCTGCTCCTATGGGGATTATATACAAGGGGCAAGACAGAAGAACAATTAAGACTTTCATTCAGCAGCAATAGGACACAGAGCAAAATGAACCTCATCAGAGAGTAATGGGATTGAGAAGAGGCACCACTGGTCAGGTGTGGTGTGTTTAAGGAAGTGACATTCAAGCCAAGACACAAATTGAGGAAAAGGGTGGCCATGTGGAGGTCTGGAGACAGAGCATTCTGGGCAGAGGGTGTACCAGGCAGAGAGACAAAGGTTCTGATCTGGAACAAGCCTCAGACAACAGGAAAAGAAAGGTCTGGCTGAGTGGAGGTGCTGTAAGCTGAGGCCACAGAGGCTTCATTTCTAACCTGCCACTATCCCTCCAGATTTCATCCTTCAGCCCTACGAGCATCCATACCCTCCCGTTGGCTCTATTTGGAAAGCCATTCACACTTGCGCACAAGACAGGTGGTGGAGAGGCTTGGAGAGCAAGTGTGCTCCTTTGCCCAGCGTCCAGCTTCACAGGGATCCACCTGCCTGTGCTCCTAGTTCGAGAGAGGCACAGCAGCCCCAACGCCAAGTGCTTCAGAGAGGGAAGTGAGACTCGCCTAGGCAGAGAGCCCCAAGTGCTCTGGCTGGAGGGAGCTGACATCGCTGGGGTTGGAGGAATTTCCTGCTGGTGTCACAGATAAGACAAAGGTGCCAAGCGCTATGAGAGGCAGGGCCAAAGCAGTCAGCAAAAGCAGACAGAGTTTTCACCAAACTGAGGGTGTTAGTTTTGAGCCAGACGTGGTGGTCCAACGTTGCCTCAGATGTGTCAGCCAGAATTGAAGGAAGTTTGGGGCAAAGGGTAAAATGAGTAAGTTGCTCCAGAGGCTTAAACCTCACCTGTGACATCACACAGGGTTATACATTCAAAATCACCGTTTACAAATAAGCGATGCCTGCTCCTCCCTTGATCCTGACAACACTGGGAGGAGAGTAGTCTTACCCTCCCTATTTGCAAATGACAGTTCTAGTGCTCAGAAAGGTCACAGCCAGGACTGATAGAAACGGGACTCGAAAGCAGACCTTTGGGTCCTGACCAGGGAGCCCTCCAGTGGACCAGCCATTGCCAAGGGCAGCACACCTGTTTCCCCCACAAACTTCCTTTCAAGATCGCCTTTCTTCCCACCTTTCCAGCCTCCTTCCTGCCCCCCTACCACTCTTGCCATTGCTTATTTTGGCTTATGCTCTCCTTGCTATCTTCATTTTGTCCAAAGCACAATCCAGGATAATCTCCCGGATTAAGGTCAATTAGCACCTTAATTCCCTTTTGCCATGTAACGGAACTTAGTCTCAGTTTCTGGAAATTAGGATGTGGACATCTTTGGGTGCGTGAGGGCATTATTCAGCCTACCACATGCAGTCTCTTCCTGAGTAACCATTTCTTGGCAAAACGTTACAGTCTGGGAGATTTATTGCCACACTTGACAAATCACCACTATCACGACCGCCTTCACGCCTCCAAACACTCAGCCAGGTGTTTCTAGTTTGGGTGATTTCATCCTTAAGAATCTTTAATTTTGTATACTCTACTGGCTCAAGTCTTAAAAAAAAACCAAAAGCTCCCACAGTGAAAGGAAGAAGTCCTCAGTCCCACCTCACCCCCTCCCAAACGTTAAGACCCAGAGAAAGTTTAAATTCCACTCTGGGTGGAGCGCCAACCTGAAAGGCTCAGTTCCAGAAGAAAAATACCCTGAGAACATCTCTGCTGGAGAAAGCGGAGCCATTTCACAGTCTTAATTAGAACTTGCCTTCCTCTGACAATCAACCCCGACGAGTTTACAGCCACACGGTCCTGCACAGTGTGTCAGCCGCTCACCTCTCCCAGGCGGGACCGCTTGTTTTGCAGAACGCCTGAGAGGCTATACGAATGCATTCGACTAGTTGCTTTGCTAATTCCATCACACATACCAGAGTTACCAAGGCTGGCTGAATCTAATTACCGTAAATGTATCTACCCTGAGATTCCCAGTACACCCAGAGAGATGTTCCAAAGATTTCAAGCTTTGGGGAAAAGGCTGTAATGGAGCCTGGCCACATTGTTCTGTTGGTCCAGGGTAGTCTAAACACAAGGCAGGGCTCTGTGTGTGATTCTTCCTGCTGTAAACTCTTCAAGGGGCCATAAGGAACAGAATGTGCCTTCCGCATCAGATGGCTCCTTTGGAGAATTCTGTGCTAACGGCACTGAGATCCCAGGTCTTTAGGTGCCAAGGGAAAATTCAAGACTCTCACCTGCCTCTTTCTTTTCATAAAACTTGACTGAGCACCAGTCTTTATGGAGAGCCCTGGGCGATGTGGGGAAAAGGAAGGAGCGTGAGACAAGCTCAGTGCAGGCCAGTATATGGGGGACCTTATGCAGCCTGATTATCTAGTGACACTTCAAATAAATATTCTTTAACTATTTTTGATATTTATTAATATTTAGTGGGGATGAGGAGAAAATGACTCAATACTCGTGTGTACCAAAGTAAATTCACTTGCTTTATCTCCATTTGCTAAAATAAAAGGTTCAAAAATTTTTTGCCGTTTTCCAGAGTTTTTGTTTTCTTCCCAGTTTCGACTTGTGATTTGTTTTCAAATCAGACAACTTCTTAGGCAGAGCGCCAGATTGAAGAGTTTTGAATTTAGGCAATAAAATATAATTCACTCATTGCCAACAAACAGCACCCTACCAGCCTCATGTGGTTTCGGAATTGTGGCTGGCAGCTCAGGCCACTGTCCCCTGCCTGGGTAGTGTGGCCATTGGTTCACTATGAAAATTGCACGCACTTGTCCCAAGAACTCTCAGCAAGGTTAAGTGGATCCTGGAAAGAGATGCTCTGTGCTTTCATCCCAGGACACTGTCCGTGGGGCAGAAGAGGGGCTCATCCCCAGCTTGTCATTCACGTGAGGAGCCTTGTCATATAGCTGAGTTCATTGACACGAGACATGTTTTTTATTTTATTCATCCAACTAATATTAATTACGTGCCAGGACTGCACCACGTACTGAGCCTACTCCAGAGAACACAGACGATGACCCTACTCACATGGAGTTTGCATTTTAGTGAGGTGAAACGTGCTGCCTTGTGACCATGGAATGGGGAGCTGATTTGGAGTTTCATCTGCAACTGAGTTGCGATCTGATTGGTGAGAAGGAGCTACCCAAACAAAGACCTGGGGGAAGCAGTCCTGGCAGCGGTGGCAGCAGCAAACGGCTAAGCGCACGCCAGGGAGGAGCAGACCAAAGGCTGGTGGGGCCATGCAGAGCAAGCCAGGGTGACAGGGAAATGGAAGGTGGGAAGTGGGGCCAAGACCAGATTTTACAGGCTATGATAAGGAGATTAGATTTTGTTTTAAATATGATGGGAAACAATAAAAGGGTTTAATGAAGGAGTGACAGGATCTGATTCACCCTTTTAAGAGATCATGATGGTTCCTGTGTGGAGAATGGATTATTGTGGGAAAAGGAGTAGAAACAGAATGAACTCTTAGGGCATAGTTGCAGGAGACTAAGCCAAAACTACAGGCAGCTTGTACTATGATGACAATTGTGCAGCGGGCGTGGTGAGAAGTAGTAGGAACTAGAATGTGTTTTGGACTTGCTGATGGGACAGGGTAAGATGTGGAAAAGAAAGGAGTCAAGGGCAATTCCTCTCCCAGTAACTGAGATGGGGACATCTGTCAGGGGAAGGTGATCAGCAATGGATTTGGAGGCATAAGGAATCACGAGTTCTGTTTCAGACACGACCCGTGTGGTGCTATGGTGTGAATTTGTGCACATCAAGTAGGCAGCTGCACACACTTGCTCAGAGGACAGGTCAGAGCAGGAAATGTCAATCTGAGATCCTTCCGTGTAGGCAGTTTTTAAAGCAAGGGGCCAACAGAAGAGTGTAGACAAGATTAAGTCCACTAATGCATTCGTGTCCTTCATTGGTCCGGTGCTTCCAGGAACTGCTTGGCGGGTCCACTCTTTACCAAGCTCTGAACAGAGTACCTGCTCTAGGAGAGCTCACAGCCCAAAGAAAGGCAGGCAGATGGGGCAGATGGTTACAAAACAGTGTATGATGTGTTAGACATCATGAAAAGATGGGCTGGCATTGCTGGGAAACAGAGTAGAGGGTGACTAATAGCCTGGGTCACAGGAAGACTCCATGCTAAAGATGGTGTTTGAAAAGGGCCATGAAGGTTAAGATTTGCCAAGTAAAGGAGAGGAAACCACACGTACAGGCATGGAGGTGGTATCGCTGAAGCTCCATGAAACAAAATACTTGTATACATCTCATTCCAAAAGCTCAGGCCATGCTTAGCAGAAAGACTTGAAGAACATTCCCATTAAAATGAACAAGGCAAGGACGTCCATATTTACTGTTACCTTTTAGCACCAGTCTGGAGATAAAAGCAAACAGAATTAGAGAAAACAAGGAACTCACTAGTTTAAAACTTGCCAAGCCCTGACACATATGGTTCAGTTGGCTGGGAGTCATCCCGCAAAGTGACAGGTCACCGGTTCGATTCCCAGTCAGGGCACATGCCTGGGTTGTGGGCTTAGGTCCCCAGACAGGGCGTTTACAAGGGGCAACTGACTGATGTTTCTCTCTCACATTGATATTTCTCCCCAGCTCTTTGTCCCTCCCTTCCCCTCTCTCTAAAAATAAAGAAATAAAATCTTAAAAAAGAAAAAAGAACTTGCCAAGAGGTTATCAGTAAAGGTAGAT
>VMDR010008752.1:0-35589 GCA_007922815.1 Macrotus californicus | reverse complement strand
ATTACAACTAAATTCACTGTGAATTTTCAATTCATATGTCTTTCTTTCTTCTTCTGACCCAACTATTAACTTATGACTACGCTGAATTTCTCAAGGATGCATTTCCTTCATCTTCCATGCAATTAATTCACTAAATATTGAATCTCCTAAGTAACAAGCACTGTGCCATATGTTGGGATCAATATCTCCAGGGCCTAGTGAGTGCTTAGCTTACAAAAGGTTTATTGAACAAAGGAATATTTTTAAGATGAAAAACCTAAGAAAAATTGCAAACATCTTGAGAGCTAAATATTGTCAAAAATTATACCCAGTCATTTGTGAAATAAATAGAAATGGAGAGGTTGATGATGGGAAATGTGGAAATATCTCTGTTCCTTCTCCTACCTTTTGCTGTGTACCTACAATTGCTCTAAAATGTTAAGCCCTAATACAAGTATAAGTAGAAATGTTTCAGAAGATTTTAAGTAATACAATCTAATCTCTCCAGGGGCAGAGTAAGTCCTGTGGTAGTGCGATAGGGCACTGAAGACGCTCGAGACTATATTTGCTGTTCTCACAATGTCAGACTATGTTCCACGGTGCTGTTGGTGGTATTAATTTGCTCCATAGAATGCCTGATTTATTCAACACTTAAACTTGAACTTGCTTTGTAAAATTCGATTAATTTCAATATCTGTTCATTCAGACTATGAAAGCTCACATACTGTCCCCCGACCACACCCCTCCTCACCTCTTTGGTGACTCAGCAACAGTGTCACTCATGGGGAGCACTCATGGGGCCATCTGTAGACACCCTGACAAAACGCTGAGTCTGTCTAACTGTGCCGTTCTGACGTCTCTTTAAGAAGGTTACTTTTCTCATCAGGAACCACCACCGTCTAATTTTCGGGACTACTGAGTGGCAGTCATTCAGCCTACACCCACGGCTGAGCATGAACCAAGCGGCAGCTTTCCACCCCAAAGATAACGTCCACAGGCTGGTCGAGACCATTACCGTTGTGATCACAGCCTTGGTTTCTTTGCCGAGCTGGTGGACTCTCTCCAGGAACCATCACTTCTTGTATGTGAGATGCTCAGGAGCATGATTCTCTATTCTGCCAGGAGAGATGACTAATGACATCAAGTGGTCCCTGCCTCAAAATGGTTTTGTGTCCTTTGCTTGTGCCCATGGTGAAAAAAGAAAATAAAAATATTTAAAAAGAGATGAGTATCTTTATGTCCATATCATTTTTTTTCTGACAATCATGGCTTACATATTTTTCTCTCAAAGCTCAATAACTGATACATTAGAGGATGATGGCATAATTAACACTGAAAAAGAGAAAATGATAGCCAGTTCTTAGTTTCCAAACCTTCATATAAAGTTTCACACAGAGGAGAAAAAGAAAAAGCATTTTCATAGTCAGCTGACACACAGAATAATCTGAAGCTGAAGGGACCTAACATTTCAGTATCAGTTTCAGACTAAGATTTGGAAATGAGGTTCACTGTGGCCATGGTGACGTCTGTAAGATAATGTCCAGGATGAGATGGGGGGTGAATAGTGGATGCATGCCTAAGATTAGAAAAGCTGGCGTACAGGCTGTTCCTGAGTGACAGGCACTGCAGGGGCTCAGGTGAGCAAGCGATGGCCTCACCACACCTATGCAATTGCACATGCATGGCTCTCTGCTAGTAACACGGACAGGCATGTCACAGAGTGAAAAAGCACAATGGCTCTGTGTATGACACTGTTACCTAGGCAAGCAAAAGACAGCAAGAGTGGTGCTCTGGTTCATGTGTGTATCTCACTGCACACCCAGAGCTGCTCTGTAAGAAACTTTACACACACAGAAATTGTCTCAAAGAGGCTAGAAACTGGGCTACATCTCCAGGCTGGTGTGGAGCAGGACCCAAGGTTTCTGCCTCACTGTCCCCTGTGAAATAAGCCCCTTTCACATTAATTTGCCATGGGGAGATTTTCCTGTCAACTCTTAGCTTTTGATGCCCTTCTCCAATCCCTAAATTGAATTATGATTATTTCCATGAACAGAAATGCAGACAGTGTCTTTAAAACTGCACTGTTTTCCTTTTGCATTTTAAGCAGATCAGGAGACTTGACAAAAACTGCAGGTCCCAGGGAGATTCATTTGGCCCTTCTTCAACCTGTTGGACTGCACTGGCTTGTCACAATGTCTTCCGGGGACACAGAAAGCAAATGGAGAATTAACAATGCACATCCTGCCACTATTGAGAGAGATGACAAAGCTACATACCTTTTATGCCAAGTATCTATTCATATTCATGCACAAAGGAAAGGGCTGGAAACTGGGCACTGCTGTGCTCCTTTTCACATAACCTCTTCTCAACTCTAGGTTCATCTTATGAAAAGGAATCACCATGCCTGATGGTGACATTTTCCAAGAGCTCCAGGTGCGGCAGTGAGGGCTGGCATCTCAGAGGAGGCCTTGGTAGCCTGTCATTTGTGAATGCCAGCCGCGGCTGATAGCAGGTCAGATGCTTGAGGGCCTGGCACCTAGTAAGAGCTTAACTGCTCATTTTATAAACATTTGATGATTTGCTCACTGGTGCCACTGACCTGCTGTAGTACCCTCAGGAATTCAGGAGCTAAAAGGGCCCTTCTGCAGCATTCCTGGCCTTTTATGGGGCTCTCTGTATTGGCTTGCCTGTAAAATGCAGGCAGGTGCACATCTGCCAAAGACCTGGCCCTGCACCTCTCACTCAGCTGGGGCTGACGCACCACCACAGACATGCGCCAGGCTTGGGTGGAGGTGTGGCTCTCAAACAGCAGAAATTCTACAGTAGGCTAAGCAGTGTTTAAAAATAGCAGCAGGAATTACTCCCATGAGAACGCTGCAATGTCAGTTATCTCCTGCCTGCTTATCACCGTTCCTGATTCTCCCCTCAGTTATCTCACCAGAATTAAAAAACAAAAGTTCAAAGATGGCAAAACCAATCATGAGTGTATGATTTGGCTTCATGGAAAGAAAAAAGAGCCTTTGGAAGTTAGAAAAAGGGTAGCAGAATCCAAAGAGAGTGAGGCTGCAGTGAAAGAGGGGGCTTGGCAGAGGCTGGGAAGGCCCCCCTCCAAGATGCATCTTTCAACCTTGGCTTGACGAGACATGCTTCTTATGCAGAGCCCCAGGACACACAGACACATGCATATGGACGATATGTATAAACATACACACACAAAAGTATATGTACATGCAGCTGAAATAAAGATTCATGAAACCATACTGAGCCTCACTAAGAGTAAGGCACTATTTTCTAGCCTGTTCCGTTCTACTCTATGTCTGTGTCATTAAACATGCTGATTACACTTCACTAGTGGGTCACAATCCACCAGCCAGAAAACAGTGCTCAGTGACATATAAATTTCTATTTGTTTAAGTCCAGATGCTACATGTTAGATTATGGCATTCATTACACATTAAAAGTCTTTTACATACACAGAAAATTTAGGGGGTTCAGCCAAGATGGAGGCATAGGCAGAAATGCTTTGCTTCCTCACACAATCAAAAGGATAACAACCAATTTGAAAACAAAGAACATCCAGAACTGCCAGAATATCAAACTGCATGGAAGTCCAACAACCAAGGAGTTAAAGAAACATTCATCCAGGCTGGTAGGAGGGGCAGAGAGGATGCTTGGCAAGGCAAGCTGAGGACCACATGGGCGATCCCACATTTGCATGTGGATAAGATGGGAGAAACAACTGGGGAGTGAGACAGATGGTGAAGCCCAGGGTTTCAGTGTGGGAAACTAAAGACTCAAAACCTCTGGCTGTAAAAATCTGTGGGGATTGCGGAGGTGGGAGAAACTCCCAGTCTCACAAGGGAGTTCCTTGGAGAGACCCACAGGGTCCCAGAATGTGCAAAAACTTCACATCCACCTGTGAATCAGCACCTGAAAGGGCACAATCCACTTGTGGGAAGTGAGGGAAGTGATGGAAAGTGGGACAAGAGCTGAGCAACTGGCATTTTCCCTCTCTGACCCCTCCCCCACAGACAGCACCACAAAGCAGCGAAGAGGGTTGGTTGCCCACCCTGGCAAATACCTAAGGCTCCCCCCATTACTACATAACCGGTGTGTGAAGACAAAGAAATATGGCCCAAATGAAAGAACAGACCAAAACTCCAGAAAAAGAACTAAGCAATAAAGAGATAGACAATCCATCTGATGCAGAGTTCAAAACACTGGTAATCAGGATGCTCACAGAATTGATTGAGCTTGGTTGCAAAATGGAGGAAGAAATGAAGGCTACCCAAAGTGAAATAAAGGAAAATATACAGGGAACGAACAGTGAAGGGAAGGAAACTGGGACTCAACAATTTCATACAAAAGGAAGAAATAAACATCCAACCAGAACAGAATGAAGAAAGAATAATTCAAAAAAAATGAGGAGGGGCTTAGGAATCTCTGGGACAACTTTAAATACTTCAACATCTGAATCATAGGGGTGCCAGAAGGAGAAGAGGAAGAGCAAGAAATTGAAAACTTATTTGAACAAATAGTGAAGGAAAACTTCCCCAATCTGGCAAAGGAAATAGACTTCCAGGAAGTCCAGGAAGCCCAGAGAGTCCCAAAGAAACTGGACCCAAGGAGGAACAGCATAATTAAGTTACCCAAGATCAAAGATAAGGAGAGAATCTTAAAAGCAGCAGGAGGAAAGGAGAGAGTTACCTACAAAGGAGTTCCCATAAGACTATCAGCTAATTTCTCAAAAGAAATCTTACAGGCAAGAAGGGGCTGGAAAGAAGTATTTGAAGTCATGAAAGGCAAGGATCTACATCCAAGATAACTCTATCCAGCAAAGCTTTCATTTAGAATGGAAGGGCAGAGAAAGTGCTTCCCAGATAAGGTCAAGTTCAAGGAGTTCATCATCACCAAGCCCTTATTATATGAAATGTTAAAGGGACTTATCTAAGAAATAGAAGATCAAAAACTATGAACAATAAAATGACAACAAACTCACAACTATCAACAACTGAACCTAAAAAACAAAAACAAAAACTAAGCAAACAACTAGAACAGGAACAGAATCGCAGAAATGGAGATCACATGGGTGGTTATCAGCAGGGAGGGGGAGGGGAAGAATGGGGGGGAAAGGTACAGGGAATAAGAAGCATAAATGGTAGGTACAAAATAGACAGGGGGAGGTTAAGAATAGTGCAGGAAATGGAGAAGGCAGAGAACTTATGTACAACTATGGACATGAACTAAGGGTGAGGGGAAGCTGGAGGGCAAGTGGCTGTGGAGAGGAAGGGGATAAAGGGGAGAAAAAATTGGGACAACTATAATAGCAAATCAATAAAATATACTTGAAAAAAAGAAAATTTAAAAACATTTTCCTGTAAGTATTTCCTTATGAAATTTATATCAATAACAAATTTCTAAATTAAAAGAGATAAACAGAAATAAAAGTTAACCACTCAGTTACTATTGCCTCTGTTTGCAGGCAGTCAGAGAATTGTCTACATGACTGTCCATCTGGGTGGGCCTGGGCTCAGACCCTGAGGTGAGAGGAGGAGCTTCACACCCCTGGATGGAGTACAGTGGAGTCTTCCTCCCATATATCTAGTTGCATCTCCTAGTTTACTTGGAGGAAGAGAGGTCTTTTCAGAGTAAAGAGACCTTGAATGCCAGCCTCTTCCCTTTCAGATTCAAAGTTATTAACATTTGTCTGATGACAGTACCTTGACCAAGATGAGATGGAAGAAAGGACAGAGGTGCCTGAGAGAGGAAGCCCCTGGAAGGTAGGAGGATGTGGAACCAGCAGGACCAAGGGCTGGGTACTGAAGAGGTACTGGTCTATGTCCATGAAATGGCCTATTCTAGAATTTTCAAAGGCCATTGTTGGCAGGTGGCTCCATCAGCATGATGCCCTTGGGCTGGGTGAGTGAAATAGGACAGCCATGTGCCTGGAGTTCTCGAGGCTGACCGAAGCTCTGAGGGAAGATACAACCCCTGAGCAGGGACTGCTGCTAAGTGAACTGGTGGGGCGTGCCCTGGGGCAGTGCTAGTGAGCAGCAACTGGGTGTCAGCATGGGCTCTACCGGGCCACACATCTGGGTTGTCTTGAACTTCAGCAAATGGCAAAACCGCACATCCATGTTCAGTTATGGCAGGAGCAGCAGGGTTGAGTAGGTCTGCCAGACACTTCTCTCCAAGGCAGGGGTGGGGTATTCAGAGCCCTCAGGTCATGGTGGCAAGAGCAAGAATCAATCACTCAAGGAGCTCAAGCAGCATGGCTCTGGGGACTTGTCGCCATAATTTCAAACAAAGGTAACACAGAGGGAACCATACCTGTGTCCTTCTGGGACAACAGTATTTGGCTCTGTGCCACAGGTGCAGGGACAACAGCATGCATTTTTAGAATCCTTGTTATGCTGATGGAGGGAGTCAGGGGTAATGGCAGCAACATTGAAGCCACCTGTGGACTCTGCTCCATAGCAGGCAGCGCAGACATCAAGACTGACCTCAGGATAAGAGTAAGCACCTTTGTGATTTATTGAAATTACCCAGGGTAGGTGATGAGGTGGTGCTATGACAGGATGTCCTGTTTAGGGAGAAAGTGTGGCATTGCTGGTATCAGTGACCCTGGGCACACTAGTTTCTTTCTTCCTCTTTTTCCCATGGGTTCATTTATTAACAAATATTTGCACATAATTATGAAGAGAATACTATCTTAGTATAGCTTAGAAGTCAGTGGTTATGAAAGGGTTAAAGAGAAAAACATAAAAATCTTGAGTGATGCATCCAGAAAGATGTCTAGGGGTGGAACGTGGGAAGTATTATAGAGATGAATTTATCTTCAAAACAGCTCTCTTCTGCCAAAAACTGGGTCAGGATATGAACCTAAGACCCTTCTCATTTGTCACATACCAAGAGGAAAGCAGCCTTGGGGTGGGGTGGGGTGGAGAGAAAGCGGATGGAGGGAGTTGGAGGAGGAAAGGGGAGAGAGGGAGGTAGAGAAAGAGAGAGAGGGAGAGGGAGAGAGAGAGGGAGAGGGAGAGGGAGAGAGAGAGGAGGAGAGGGGGGGGAGAGAAAGGGGGCGGGGAGAGAGAGAGAGAGAGAGAGAAAATGAATGCATATGAATTCCTGGCAGAATAAATAGCTACTGAAGATATTTCAAAGACTGTTTTGAAATCCATATAAATAAATTTATGTAAGAGAAGAAGTTCAAAGTACAATTAACGAGCACTATATCCTTTAAAGTCTGAATATGAAGCAACATGACAAGAAGGCACCTGCAGCCTGACAGAGGATCCACAGGTGCTTCGATTCTGCCACTAAATAAATGAGATGCTCAGAAAAGAATCAGCAAACCTGAACCATGAACAAGAAGAGTTCCTTAGCAGACTAGGATACTCATGATTTCTGAGTGGCACCAGGACAGAAAGGAATAGGAGTCTGAAGGGAGAGGCCCTGGAAGGTGAACTGTAGTTACGATTTGCCTGGTCTTGTTAGGAAATCCATGATTCAACCTTTCTCAGGTGAATCTTTACTTTTCTTTAAGAATTATGAGCTAAAACTTTTTTACAGATAGTTTTATAGATTCCCAAATTTCTGCCAAGGTGCAGGTGCTCAGAAGGAGCAGATATGATCTGAAACATGCTTGCTTACTCCTGTCCAAGGGCGCTATACCTTACATTGGTGTGAGGGAAAATAAGCCATGAAATGGGAAATGGGTTCTGCCTCCACGCCTCCAGTTTAGCAGGAAAAGTGAACACTTTCCACCAGTAACTGCAGTAGGATGCTGAACTGCTAACCCTAGAAAAGAAACACAGAGAAGGCATGGTGGGAATCTGCTAGAAGGGTACATGACTTCTGGCTGGAGGTGGGAGTAGGAAGAATTGAGAGGCCAAATGTTCTGTGGCCAAGAGTGAGCAGCACAAAGGCTGAGCCTGGGCTTTGTGGGCACAGCCTGGGTCTGGGTCGTGGTCCCTCTTTCAGAGACCATCCACCACCTTCTCTGGAGCGCAGTTTCTGTAGCTGGTAAAATCCACTAGGAGCCATGAATGCACTCCTCAGAGGTCACAGGCACTGACCTCCCCAAACAGCAGAGTCTTGCACCCGGTAAATGTGCCCAATTGCTGTCGTTGTTAAAGACGCCCTAGTGAAGCCTGGCCTCTAAGGTAGGATGATTGATTAGTGGAGTGGTTGGAGCAGTGCCACAGGAAAAGTTGTGACAGAGCCAGAGTGGGAGGGGTGACAGTGTGATGTCTCATTCCCCCTTCTACCGCCTGCTCTGCTGAAGCGAACACGATGCTATGGTTGGAATTAGAAGTGCTGTGTCCTAGCGTGACCTCATGGTAGCTTGCTCCCCCTGCCTAAGAGAGTTAGGGTGAGGGGGTGGGGTGAACAGAGACAGCTGCATGCAGTCCACCCTTTGCACACGAAAGTGTGCAGATCTTTAGTGACATTTCTGTTTGTGACCATGTAGGCCAGTCAGTGAATGCCCGCCCGCAAAAATGTGAGACTCTACACATGTGTTCTGCTCTCTTTGGGATCAAACGGGAAGCAAGTGCTCATTTGTACAACAGCCCCTGTAAACTTCCATATCAGGACTGTGCTATGCTGGAATCTGAGCTGGCAGGGCTTCCCCTCTCCCTCCAAAAACCACCAGCTTAGAGCAAGTGAGCTTATTACAAAGCTAGAGCCTCACACATTCAGATCACGTTCTCAGAGCCATTCAGTCAAGTTAGAGTTTTGAGCCAATGCGAGGTTCAAAGAGGGACAGTCGTGGCAGCTTCCCACTGGAAAAGATTTCAACTCTGCCAGGTGCGCCTACATACGGCACACTTTGTTCACTCACCCTCAGAAATGTTGCATTTCTTTAAACAAATTGAAGGCAAGACCCTCCATCAGCAAAAAAATTACAAAACTCACGATACCTCCAAAGTATGCCTGTGGTGTGAATTCAGCCCACATAGATGCTGTTCAATTAAGGTGGTAGAATAAACAGTCCCTTTTTTCCCTTCCTTCTCCCCCTCTAACACAGATCTGGATGATTACCAAAGCAAATCGGAGTATGCATATCTCACAGGAGACCTTGAAAGTTTTTTGTTCAACTCAATTCTACCCAGTTCAATTCAATTCGATCCAAACCAATTCATTTCACATTCACTTAAGTCAATGCACGGTGCTCCACTAGAAATACAAGGATGCCTAAGACAGTATCTGACTTTTATGTTTTACAATCTATTTGCAGAGACGAAAGTCAGCCCATAAATCAGATTATTAAAGCACAGTAGTAAAGCGTTCAGACTGTAAGGTCAGACAGTTACTATGTGACATTGTGCAAATCACTTTATCTTTCGGTGCCCCAGTTTCTTCATCTATAAAAAGTTACAGGTGCTTTAGCTCACAGGTATTAGAACAGAGCAAGGAATGGAGTATTCATGATTAAATTACTGTTATCCAGTTACCAAGAGGATTGCTTCTGACCTGTCTGCATGGCATACACGGCCATTCTGTAACCTGTCTCCCTTCCTTCCTCCACAGCTACCCAGGTGCCAGCCATACCAGCCCCCACGGTGGTTTTTGTCTTCTTGACCCTGAAGCAAATGGCTTGGGAGGCAGGTCAACTGGGTTCAAATCCCAGTTCCATCACCAGATATATTTAAATAACTAGTACTTACGACATACAAAACATGACTACTTATTTCTGTCTCCTAAAGGTGACTGTGTGAGCCCTTCCAAGGCAGAGACTTGTATTTCATTCATTCCTGTGGCCCAGGTTGCCTGACAGGGAATTTGTTCAGTGAATGTCTGCACAGAGAACAGACAAACAAAGTCTAGTGTGAGCAGAAGGATACTAGAGAGTCATGAAGCTCAGCGCAGGAGGGGACAGTCCGGCTGACATGCACAGGCGAGTCTGAGGACTAACATGAGAACAGGTTAGAGACACGTCACTGAGAGTGGTGCACGCAGGGCCTAGGATCAGGATTCAAAACCCAGGACAGCAGAGAGCCAAAGAAAGCTTTTGAACAGCAGTAAGTGAGTAAAGGGGACCTGAGCCAAATCATAGGACTGACTGTGGGACAGGGAAGGAGGGGTAGATTTAGGAAGTGTTGAGGGAGAAGACTTTACAGGACTCAGTAACTGGATGGATATGGGAGACATGCCAGTCATCAACTATGGAGTGAACGATGGTGCCAAGATGTTACAGAAAAGATGAAGAGTTGTTTTATAATAAATCTGGTTTTGGTGGCAATTCAGTTTTTAAAAACATTTTTCCACTTAGAAAAATAACATATTTTTATTGTAGAAAATCTGGAACAGGAGGAAAAGTACAAAGAAAACGGAAATATTTTGTAACCTGGCCATCCAGAAATACTTGTTTCTAACATATTTCTGATGTCCCTTTTGAAATGCATATATATTTGCAATGTTGCATGTTGATAAATGCAATTGGATACCAAACGCACCACTGACACTGAGCACGTTCGTATTCTTTGGAGTCCTCATTTTTAATGTCATCACTGATGAGCATTTTATATATATGCATATAAATAATACCTTGTTGTTGTGCATTTGGGTTATCTTCAATTTTTCACTGCTACAAAAAATGCCGCAGTGAACATTCTTATATATAAGTATTTGCATTTCTAATTCTTTAGAGGACAAATTCTGAGTGAACGGGTATTTTCACAGTAACTGTTACTAAATAACTTTCCAGAAAGTCCCTATCAACTTATACTCTCCTAGCTGTATAACAATGCCAGCATTGAGATTATCTTGTAAAAACTGCCAGTGTAATAAGGGGAAAGTCTTTGTCTTATTTTAGCTTATATTTTTTAATTACTTGAGAGAATAACATTTCTTACACTTATTAGCCATTTACATTTCTTCTTCTGTAAAGAAAAGTCATGTCAGTAATCAGGTCCCTCGTCCATTATTTTATTAGGATGGTAGTTTTTCAAATAATCGATTAGAGAGGCTTATTTATCTACCATATTTGTTGCAGATATTTTACTAATTTATTGCTTAAATTTCACTGTATCTTTATTGTAGAATTTGCAATTAAATTCATCAACTTTTCTTTTGTAATTTTTTCCCATTGCTTTTATATCTCAACAGCCTTTCTACAAACGAAGGTTTACTTTTCACCTATATTTTTCTTTTTGACTTTCCTGTTTTTGTTTTCTGCATTCAACTCTTTCAATCAGGCTTGAATTGATTTTAGCACATGATGTATCTGAAAGCTCTCAGTACAATGGAAAGGATCTATCTGTATGCAGCAACGTGCAAGGCATTTATTTAACCTTGTTTGTTTCTAAAACATAAGGGTGGATAATCTGGACCATCTATGATTTGGAACCATTATAGAATCTTGCTTGCCCTCTTGGTTTTGAGATAATGTCCCTTCGACAATGAGACTTCATACAACGTGGGACAGAAAGCCAAGAATTTGCCTTCCACAAAGCAAATCTCTAGAGAACGGAAATATTAAAGTGCTGATGCTTCTTCTTTAAATGCTGAGATCTGGTTACTCTGCACAACAGATGCTCACACAACTCCCAAGCTAGGATGGTCCCTTGAAGATGCTGTGCTTGGGAGATGGTGCTGCATTCCGAGACTGGATACCCTGTGGTCTGCCGGGCTTCTCACACTGTCTCACTTTGCTCTGAGACAAGGAGGAAAGTCTGACTCCAAAAGCATTTTAGCACCTGGGGAAAATCGCTTTGAAATAAAAGCATCACCATTACAGAGACAACTGCAACGTGAAACAATCTAGAGACTGGGGAAAACTTTTATATTCAGTCAGTCACGTTAATTAAATGGGACAGTCATGCTGCGGCATCCATTCAACAAGCATCTTGTGTATCTGCTACTTTACCAGGAAGTTTTGGCCTCAATAACACACAAACAACTCAGAGTATAAAGAAATCGGTCCAGATTTATCCACGACATATACTCTTCTCACACCATTTCCTTTCTTCATCTGAACCTCATTGGTAAGTTGTTGCAAGAGAGACAGGACTACTCACTTGTGGGAAATGATGTACAAAGACATCAAGTGATTTATCAAGATCTAGGTCAACTGGTTCCCAGATTTAAGTCCTTTGAAAAATACCACCTCAAAAACTACTACAAACGGTCTGGTATAGTTTGAAAAGCCCCAGAGCAAAATATTATGACCTTAGATAAGTCATTTGACCTTGAGTTTTTAAAAATTTTGTATTTTTGTGTTAAAATATACAAAACGAAATTTTCCATTTTAACCATCTGCAATCAACAGTTCAACGGCATTAAGTGTATTTATATTGCTGTACAGCCAGGGCCACCATCCACCCATAGATTTCTTTTTGTCTTGCAAAACTAGGGCTCTCTCCCTGTGAAACATTAATTTCCCCTCCCTCCCCCCCAGTCCTTAGTCACCACCATTCTACTTTCTGTCTCTCTGAGTGTAGTCAATCGGTGTTTGTCCTTTCGTGTCTGGCTTATTTTACCTTAAGTAAAGTCTTCAGGTTTTATCCATGCTGTAGAAAGGGACAGGATTTCCTTCTTTTCTAAGACTAAATGACAGTCCATTGTATGTATATGTCACATTTTGTTTACCTCTTCATCTTTTGATGAACAAGTGGCTGGCTTCCACCTTTTGGCTAGCGTGAATAATGCTTCTATGAATGTAGGTGTGCAAATATTTCTTCATATTTCTGCTTTCAATTTTGGGGACAGATACCCAAAAGTGAAATTGCTAGCTGTATTTTTAAGTTTTTGAGGACCCATTACACAGTTTTCCAAAGTGGCTACACCATTTTATACCTCCATCAACGGGGCGCAAAGGGTCCAGCTTTTTCCCAGCCTCACCACACTCCTCCTTGGCTTTAAATTATATTTACTTACTTACTCAGTCAGCACTTGCACGAGGTCTGCTGCACACCAGACGTGGGGGGCTCAGTGAGCACCAAGACAGATTCTGCCCGCCCTCAGGAAACTGCACTTTGTCATGGACTAGGACAGGGCACAGACAGCTACAGACGGGACGGGTGTTGTCAGAAAGGGAGTGCAGTTGTGAGAGCAGTGAGGTGCTTTATCCTGGAGCCTCTCCAGATGTAGGTTCTGTGGACACATGAAGTTTTCTTCCCTGAAGCCACGAGCTCGGGTGGGAAAAGCTAACTACTGAAGGTCTTCTAACTCAGGGCACACAATCCATCAGTTTAAAAGTATATTCAAGCATGTTTGTATTTGTGAAAAACATGGATTTTTATTATAATCCCGCATGTTAGATGAGGAGAGAACCTGGTGTGGTTTAAAACAGGAACTGCTGGGAACAGAAAGCCACAAACTGGCCACCCAAGGGCCAGGCCCATGTGCTGTTTCAAAAGTTTTGAGCTAGTTGCCAATATTTAGAGATCAGCGAATTTCCCACAGAACTCTGAACTTCTGGCTTCCCTGCAAAAATGACAAAACCCGGCAGCACTAGGACTAAGGCCCATTTTGGGAAAGTTGCAGCTTGCTGCAGGCCCCACTGGCCCCTGCAAGCCTTTGGTCAGACCTGCGCTGTCCAGCACGGCAGCACTAGCCACATGTGGCCACTGGGTACGAGGATGTAGTTGGCCTGACTCTGAGATGTGCTGCAAGTGCAAATGCACACCACACGTTGAAACGATAATGTTTTGTACGCATTCGGTTAAAGAAAACAAAGTATTAACAATAATTCTCCTGTTTTTTTTAACTTTCGTACAGTATTTACTAGAACCTGAAAATGAGTACATGGCTCACGTTACATTTCTATTGGATGGCGCTGCTCTAGGGCCTCTTCCAGGCAGAATAACTAGAACTCCTCTCCCCACAGCAAATCACCCTTTGAATAACTCCCTATAAGGCATAACCATGTACTCCATTTATTAAGGCATAAGAAAACAATCCTACAGAGGAAATAATTAATCACTTATATAATTGCAGTTCATATAAAAAATCTGAAATATGAGCCTTATATAATTTTTAAGAAGATTTCATTTATTTTTAGAGAGAGAGGAAGGGAGGGAGAAAGGGGCAGAAACACTGAGGCACGAGGGAAACACCCATCAGTTGCCTCTCACACATGCTCCGACCTGGGACTTGCACCCGCAACCCAGGCTGTGCTCTGACCAGGAATCCAACAGGCAAGCTTTTGCTCTGTGGGACAGTGCCCCAGCTAACTGAGCCACACCAGTCAGGGCATGGGCCTTATATATATAGTTTTAAAACACATTTATTACTCTCCAGTGCATATGCTAAAATGACATCCCTAACTATTGCTCTGAATACTTTATTACCACTTCAATATTTAAACTCCTATTTTTCTTTTACCTAAGGTACTTATAGTGAGCTACAAGTTGTTCATATTTGTTCATATCACTTAATGCACTTTAAAATGAAACCTATTCCATTTATGTAAATTCTTTCCACAATTGTTTTTTGTAAAAGGATTAGAGACTGCTTGCATATTTAGCACTGCATAGGGGCTGACCATTAATTTATGATTTTATTAGAGAAATTACTTTTGGGAAGTCTTCTAAGTTAATAAGTGATTGCCAATTAAAATTCATTTCCAGAAAGTGTGGGACAAAGCACTCTAAGCTAAGACCCATGAAATCATTCTAATTGGCCCTCTTTTTTTTCAAAGACAATCATTTGAATTACTACTCTTTTCTGAGCAAACAAGATATGTTAAGAGTAAATGAGATTCTCGTTTGAGATTGTAGGATACATAGGCATGTAAGATGACACACAGGCTTCCAGATGGCAGCTATTCAACACACAGAGAAAAATGAAGGCTGAGAAAATTGTGGATCCGTTCAGGTACAACTGAACAAGGAAAATACAACTCTGAAGCAAAGCTCTGCATTTTGAACTGGGCTTTCCAGTTTGCGCATTTATTCTGATGTGACTCATCAGGCAATGGCACAACTTCCCTCTCTTCTTTATCAATGTAACCATTACAGAAATTCCTGGAGGTCACGTCCAACTTCAGTGGAACACTATGGAAGCTGATCGTCTTCGGCCTTCTTTCTTTGCTCTCCCAAAGTGATTTCTATGGTAGAACCAGTCTGTACAGGTCTGACTCTTTTTTATTGTTGTTCAACTACAGTTGTCCCCATTTCCCCCCATCACTCTCCCTCACCCCACAGGTCTAACTTTTGAGCAAGGTGATGACTAAATAGTAAATTCTCAGTGTGTACACTTGCCTTTCTGCTATGTGTGAAGCTCAAACTGCAGTTGTTTCCACTGGGGTCATGAGACACAAAAAGTCACGCTTCACACAATGGGTAAGGCAGCAGATGAAATTACGGCAGAGCCAGGGAGGCCTAGCTCTTAGCGAAATCTCATCCGGAAGTGAGAGAGAAAATACTACTCATTAGCCAACTATAGGCTTGGAGAAATCTTTGATATCATAAAATACCACTGTTCTTCCAAGATAAAAGTGTGTAATAAATGATGTGATAGGGCACATATTGCTAACAAGTTAAAATTTTCGGCTTTTTGACGCTGCTAAAATTTTTGACTTTTCCATCTCTTGTTGTGAAATGTAGTTCTGCCCATGTAGCTTCCATCTCTGCTCAATCCTACCCACTGACATTTCATAGAGACAATGAGTTCAGGGTCTCACAGGTTAAAGAGAGGCTGGGCCTTCCTCACGCATTTTGGTACTAATGTTTATGTCTCACTACACAGGTGAGAGAAATATATATTTTAGGCACCTCTGAGAACCTAAAAGCCCACTGAATTTGAAGCTGAGGAGGAGCATTGCATTTCTTTATGAACTCAACCATCAGAAGAACCAACTACTTCCCCAAACACGAAGCTGGCAGCACAAACACAAGAAAACCTTTGCTCTTGGTTTTTAAAATAAGACAAATTCACGGCTGCTTCCTCCTCTCTGACACTCAGAAAATGTGTCAGGTTTTCTATCTAAAGTTCTATCTGGTTTTATTATGTGCCAGCATCAGTTCGACACATGAAAACAGTTTCAGAATTTAGGTTCCTGGGAGCCCCGAGCTGACAATACTCTCAGGAAGTGGCTACTATTGAATAAGTCTTGACCTTACAATCCTATCCTACAGCCAATCCTGATTTTAAGTAGTAAGAAGTGCCATCAATACACAAAGGTAAGTGAGGCAAAAACAGCACCAATTAGACTAGCTGGGGACACGTGTGAGGTCTGGAAAAGCATAACTTGTTAGGACGCGACTATTTCTAACGTATACATATTCTGTGCTAGTCTAGGTGAGAGCTAGTATGCTCAAGTCCCACGGGGCTGCTCTAGTGTCCAGGAAGGGTAATCGGTAGATATGGTAACAAGCATCGTGTTTGCTAGAATAAGGCTTAGCAGGTGTTGCTCAATAAGTATCCGTGGGATGAGAGAGTGAATATTCCTAAGGAACTCAGACTGAAGCTTGGTACTCAAAAAGCATGGCCCCGAGTTCAAGCCCTCAATCCATGTCCTTAGACACATGGTTTTGGTTAGTCCCTTAAATGATGAGCCTCAGATTTCTATTTCTACTTTTATTATAAACAGAGAATTAAGTGAAAACTTATGTCAAGGTTTCCCTTAAATAACTCCAAATTGTGCATGACTTAATGAGATTTATCTGCATAAATAATAGCGATAACCCCAAGGCTAACTAGATTGTCTAAGTCACTTATATTTACGGTTGTTTTAAGGCAATATTTAGAAATGTCTTGCTACACCCAAACTGTGTACCTTTACTCACCCACCATATTATAATTAGATATTATAGATATTACACCATATATATTTTTAACTTGGAAGAAAATCTCTAGGTTTCCTTGATGAACAGTACAAATTCAGAATGACTATCAGAGTCTCAGAGCTTATGTACCCCCACTAGGCACAAGGGCTTTTCTCATCGAATAGATTTCAACTCCATGATAATCAGAAAATTCCAGATCTAGTTCAGAACACCTAAAATTTGAACTGTGGCTCCTACAGAAATTATATTTCAAAGACAGACCTGGTCGCAGGGTGGCAGCGTGGTCATGGGTTCTACATTGAGGTCTATCCCCTCCAGCTCTTAGGCCCGAGGCCAAAAATTAATTTCATATGTAAAAAAATTACTGAAAATAGCCTTTAAAAACTATTAAAGTGAAAGGAAAATGTATTTTAATCTATAAGCCCAGGCATTATCTACATAAAATTGGCTCTCTATGTTATAAAAGCCATGAGCATTTACAACATTTAGTACTTGCATGTTATTCAGGAATGTACTCGAAAGGGAAGGGAACAATTTGACAATGACTTCCAGCCCTCTGGGATATATCTGTGAGTTTAAGTGTACCAGTACACATGTGCAAGCACATACCATCCACAGAACACGCACACACAGAGGCACTGTGCGTGTGCTTACTCTCTCCCTCTCTCCATATTCTCTACATATATTCGAAGGGGCTAGCAAACATACATGTATGGTTTATAATGTACAGGTGCACATGTAGTACACACATACAGATCATAGACAGTCCTTTCTCAGTAGATCTATGTAAGTATTGTGCATACACACGAATCGGTCTCTTCACAGGCTGAGAGTATCACGTTTCAGGAGGAGCTATCACGACATCAGGATCCCAGATTCCGCTTCCACTCTGATCCACCCTTGAGAGTAATGATAGCACTCTATATCTGCCTTAGCTTCGAGTTTCCACTGCGTCTCGATTCCGTTGGTTATTCAATCTGCAGTCAGCTAAACTACACTCCAGCTAAAGGTACGGGGACATCTGGAAACACTAAACATCAATCATGGTCATGATTTGACACCTTATACTTTGAAAACCGTGTCTTAGCCATATCCACACTTCAATTAGCATAGCTAAGACTTCAATGAAAACAAATTATCAAACTGAGTTTGGGTGCCCCTTATAGTATCTTGATAAATCAAACAACTGTTAAAATGTGTTTATAAAAATATTTATCAAGACCTTAAAATAAGTGGTGGTACCCACCCAAATTTATCTCAGATACACCCGTATTAATCAGCCACATGACCTGGATGTTTCATCCAAGGCATGTGTGGCATTTGTTGACCTTTCACTTGAAACCCAGAATTGTGTTTAATCCTTTGAGAGTGGATCAGAAGCAATGCCCTAGATTAAGTAATGACTGAAAACTACTTAAATATAGACAGGGTGTGTTTCCAAAATAAGAATTTTCCATTTGTCTGGCAACAAAGGGTCCCTGTCGATTCCCTCTCCTGTCAAAAGAAAAAAATGAGTCTATGTCGGAGTCAAAATTTCAACTGGGCTTTCATTTTGCCAACATCCTCAGTGTTCCTACTATGCCATTGAAGTAGAAATATTTAAGACTCACACAACAATTCATTTGTGGAGAGGATGAAGGAAAACATAGCCTCATCGGAACCCCAAGGATTAGGCATTATCAGTTGGCTGTCATTTAATGTATCTTAAATACTACTACGAAGAAGCAACCTAGGCTGACAATCTGAACTAGAAGTTACAGACTCACATTCTTGCTGTTGTGTGATGTACACACAAACACAGGCACATCTACAATACTCAACTTGGACAGATAACTAATGTTGAATGTTGCCCCGACAGGTTTCAGAGGACAAACAGTAATCAAATAAAAAGACAAGAACGTGCAGGACATGTTTTACTATCTTTTGTGTTATCAATTATGAATGTCACTAGCTCTAGCAAATTTTTATAAAAGCATCTTTTGACCCAAATGGCTACTCCTGTCTAATGCTTTTTCCCCCTCCCCTTTAATAAAAACCTCCAATATACTCTGTGATAATCATTATTTTCTTCCCTGGTGCTTTTTAAAATCTTTAAATAAAAGGTTTTTTTTTTTATCTTTCTTCCCTCAATTAAAGTCAGTATTGCTTTCTTATGAACAATGCTAACTGCCTCTATTCTGCCTTTACCCTCATCCAACTCGGGGTAGATTTTTCTAGCAGAGACTGACCTCATTCTTGAGTCTCTCCAGCAATTTTCTTAATGACACTGCCCTTCCCAGGATTTCCAGCTAACCTCTCCAGCAGGTTTTATATAAGCTTAATCTCATTAGAAGCCTCATGTTTCAGATCCCAAAGGAAAACAATGGTCTAAAGATCAAATGGGGCACCAGAATCCACTCTGGTGGATATCCTTTCAGAATCAAAACCCAAAGCACAAAAGACCCACCAGAAAATATCCTACCTGGAATGCAGACGTAGCATCCGTTTCAGAAACTTCTTGGGGAGCTCCAGGTTGCAGGATGGCAGTGAACACTAAAAGATGTTCTGGATCCTTAAACTTCACTTGCAAGTTTAATGTAGACATAGCCTTAAAGACTTTGCTTTTTCTTGCTTGTGTTAATTTTTTTAAAAATAGATTCCACTGTTGGTCTACCGCCCACCCTTTTGGTAGGTTACCTGTACTCAAATTTTACCATCCACCCTGTTTTTGCAGGTCCCCAATCCGATGGTCCACCCCCGATCTCTTCATCCTATGGAATCTTAACTGTCTGTTATCTCTGCAGCATCTTCCATGCAGCACCTCATCAGCAATTCAAATGTAACTTGACCAAGATTGGTGTCAACGACTTAGAAGGACCTTCCCCCTGCTGCTCAGTCTTGTCATCTGACTCCTGCCTTCTAGTATCTTGCTCTAACTTCATTCTCAATGATTTTCCCTTTCTGGACACAGAGCCCTTGTTCAATATTATTGAAAGTATACTTTCGTAGAGGGTTTGACAACATTCTTAAATAACTTGCCGTTCTTTTAGAACCAATACAAAAAAGAGTCCCACTTTTCTGATTCCTTAGGGTGTATTAGCTCCCTGGTGACACAGTCAGCGCAATACATGGTTAGCTGCCAGTCCGAAATGACTTTTCTATTCTTTGGTTTATTTTGTGTGTTGCTTTCTAATCGCACTGAACAAGAGAAAAAGCACTTGAGCCTGCAGTAGAAACGAGGTGATTTGTGCCTGAAATTGTCATTTGATATTTATAGATATAACTGAAGTTATCAACCCACATTCTGCTGCACAATGCAAATGGATGTCCCCCAGTTTTACTGAGATATAACTGACACGTAACACTGTTCAAGTTTCCAGCGGACAGCATAATGACCTGATGTACATATATACTGTGAAAGGACCGCCAAAAGTTAACTCGACATCGGTCATCTAACACTCACACTGTTTTCCTTGTGACGAAAACTTTTAAAATTTACTCTCTTAGCAACTTTCAGGTACACAACACAGCATTGTTAACTATGGTCACCGTGCTGCACATGCCATCTCTGGAACCTATAACTGTGCTTATTACTGGAATGTCGTTCCTTTTGGCCACCTTCACTCACCCCCTGCCCCTGCACAGTGCAGCTTTAAGCAGACACTGTTCAAGTCCCGTGACTAGCATGCTCCAAAGAAGGAAGCACCCGCAAAGCCGAGTGAACAGAGAGTTCCAGCATCTCAAGAAGCAGCTTGGCAGGAGTAAAACAGGCAGAAGATGTACAAATTTGGACATTATGGCTTTTAATGATTCAAAATATGTCTATTCTTATTAAGTCCTATGAAGACGATATGACATTCCAGGAAAGCTTTGAGGAAGGGGTGGGGCAGTTTTTTGTGAGCCCAGATCAAGAGTGGGTTGGTGATTTAAAAAGGAAAAATCAATAAACAATCAACTGATAGACACTTGATTCTTATTTCTTAGATGGCGAATTCACTTTGAACTTGTAATGAAAACTAGATTCACTTAATATTTTTCTATTCTTTATAACCTTACTGAAATCTTTAAGTGCATTACGGATCTTAGAATTCATTTATTCCAATGATCTAGCTTTACAAGGGATGACGCAGAAACACACTGGGCAACACACTCACAGGAGCAAAGCTCGGCAGGAGCAGCAGTGAGACTAGAACTCAGGGACTTGGACTCACTGGCCAGTGCTGCTTTCACTGCCAGACCTGGCCGTGTTCTGGAAACCAGCTCCTTTCGTATCTCAATAACGGCATTTTGCTCTCCTCCATTCCAGGTTTGAATCACCATGAGCCTTGGGGTTTTTGTTGTTGTCGTTGTTGTTATTGTTGTTAGTTTATTTTGTTTTTGGATCTGGCACCTCTTCCTGACTCATGGAAAAGGTGGCCTGACCCACACAGATGTCAGTGTGCCTTGGAGGGAGCCCTATCTGACTGGTGCCTCTTAGTTTACTTTTAAATGTTGCTTATGTTGAGGGCTTTATACGTTGGAAGATTTTCTCATTGTTGTCATGTTTTATTTTCTGTTTCATATCACCTTCCTGAACTCTTTAAACCTGTCACTTTCTGTTATCTGCACAGGCTACAGCTTGAGAAGATTGTTTCCCCATCACTTTGATTATATTTCACACACAAGATTCTGTATTGAATTAATCATCCTGATATCTTGATCCTAACCTAGAAACTTCTCTTCTGTGCATGGTTAATCCTTTGTATATTTCTCATCAAGTTTCCTTTCCCTTCCCCTTCAATATTATTATTACTGAACACAGGAGGCTCACTTAGCATAAGTTAACTTTCTGCCTTTCCCCCACATGAACTGCTGAGCTTCTGTCTCCATCAGCTAATAAATCAGCTGCCATCTCATCCAGTCACTTCAATTCTCTATCAGAATGTTTCTCTTTTTGCACCAAATTGACTTTCTCATTTTTCTCTCAAAGCTATGCATTTATTCTCCACTTACGAGTCATCATCTGTCATTTGACTCAAAGTGATACTCCTTCCCAAAGCTTCTCTCCTATTCCTTTCCTTTGTTAACTTTCTTTTTAAAAGATTTTACTTATGTTATTTTTAGAGACAGGGGAAGGGAGGGAGAAAAAGAGGGAGAGAAACATCAATATAGGAGAGAAACATTGATCGGTCGCCTCTTGCACACCCCCAACCAGGGACTTGGCCCACAACCCAGGCATTTGTCCTGACTGGGAATGATATCAGTGACCTTCCAGTTTGCAGGGTGACACCCCAATGCACTGAGCCATGCCAGCTAGGGATCCCTTGTTAACTTTCTGTGGTTCTGCTTGGATTATGTTTCTGGTTTGCTGGTGATATTGACCATTTGAATAGGCATTTACCTTTCACCTGCTTGTTTCAGCAACCGCATATTTTACAAAAGAGAAACATGGTCTCGACCTCACTAGACAGGAACCTAACTTCAAAGCCATCACTATAGGAATAGAAATGGTATGAATATAAGGATGCTGATGGCTGAATATGATCTCAGTTAAGATAGGGCTGTGTGAGCACAGGACTGGGCTAGATGTGGCTACATGGGCAGCTTCCAGATCTACTTTCCCTAGTTCCACCTGGAGTGAAACCCAGCTTGTGGTCACAGCACCTCACACTTAGAAGGTCTGCAGTTAAGAAATGTTGCTGCTCACTGTGGTAATGTGAGGTCTCTAACAGCACCTCCCCAGCCCAAGCGTTACTGACCCTCCCTCCTTTGAGTCGCCACAGAAACACATCTGTAATTCTATTTGTGTGACCCTAATACTTGCAGCCACATCTGCGTGTCCTCAGTGGAGCTCTTTGAATGTCTGATTCATATTTGGACCCTCACAGCTGGTGCTAACCAAGTGATTGACAAGACTTCTGCTTCCCCAAAGGGCCCCTTTACTCTCAATTTCCATTTTGTAATATTGACCTTATTAGTAAATACAGTGTGGCAAATTATTAAGGCAATCACAACCATCTGGGACTTATATTTTCAGGGGTGAAAGGAACTTTAGAAGATTTGTGCCCTGTATCCAGTGTGATTACAGAATATCTGAAGCATTTCACAAGTGTAGCAGTTGGCTTGGGACAGGACAGTAAGAAAGTCTATAAATTTTTACCTCCGACAGGTAGGCCAGCCAACTGTAGGGTCTGGACCAGCACTGAGAACCACATCTGCACCTGAAGACCTGTGTGGTCAGTTCACCTGCATCATGACTGAAGCCCTTCAGTTGCTTCACTGAGATTGAAGACAGAGAAAAGTGGTACTCGGGGACCAGCAATGAGAAGCTTCCACGAGGTGGTGAAGAAGGAAGATGCCAGAAGTTGGGCTGCTTGGCCAAGGGGAAAACCCAAAACAAGTGTCAACATTTCGACTTTGTTTCAATGGTGGTCAAACAACACTTAAGAGAAATTAGCTCACCCTCACTGCCTACCTCAGCTCCCTCGCTTCCCATAACCAAAATGGCATTTAGCTTTTCTCACGGTCTCTTAGTGAATTTGAGCTGCCCAATTACCCTCTTTGGATACAGGCAGTTGCCTTTTTATCCCTAGTGCAGTATTTGATCTAGGTGCTCAGTGAAAGCTTGCTGAATGAAGGAAGCCTGAGTGAGCACCACAATAACAGCACTGCCTAACTTACCAGATTTACATGGATTAACTCATCCAGTCTTCCTGAACACGGACACTGCAATTTTCTCCAGTTTACGGGGAGTAAAGTGAAGCACAGGCTAAAGAATTAGCTCTCGGTCACATCACTCAAGCAGCCTGGCTTCGGAGTGTGTGTTTTCTGTGTTGCTTCTCTGGTTTGTACGTTTTAAGTAAAAATAATAATCCATTAAAAAGTATGATCGTCCCCTCCACATAGAAGAAAACTGCCCCTGTGGATGGTAAAAAAAAAAAAAAACTACTCAAATACTAAAAGTATCAGGGCTTTATAGAATTTCTATGATGATTTCTAAAAATATTGGTGACAGCTTTGAAATAGAACAATTATGTTTCCCACTACTTGGCAAAACCTGTAGATTTGCTCTATTTGGGCTTTTTAATTACATTTTATTTTTTATTATTAGTGTCAGGACACTGAATTTTGAAATGCTACTTCAAACATTTAAATATTTAAGTTATTTGCATTGTCATCATTGATTTGCATGTACCTTAATGGTATCTACAAAAATATAGTTATAAATATAGCTTAGAAATAATCCTGGATACTTAATAGCTTAAAATACAAACAGTTTATATCTAATGTCATATTTTTTATGTGTTAACAATTTTTTTATTCATTTGGGTTTCAGTAAAAAATTTTTTTGTTGTTGTTCAATTACACTTGTCCCCTTTCTTCCCCGATTACTCTTCCCTGTCCTGCCCACACCTCCTCTCCCAAATTCAACCCTCACCCCCCATTGTCTTTGTCCATGGGTCCTTTATACATGTTCCTTGACCCTTTCCCTTCTTTCTCCATTATTCTCCTCCCACCTCCCCTCTGGTCACTGTCAGTTTGTTCTTTATTTCCACGTCTCTGGTTCTGTTTTGTTCCCTTATTTGCTTTGTTGATTAGGTTCCACTTATAGGTGAGATCATATGGTATTTGTCTTTCACCGCCTGGCTCATTTCACTTAGCATAATGCTCTCCAGTTTCATTCATTCTGTTGCAAAAGGTAGGAGCTCCTTCTTTCTTTTTGCTGTGTAATATTCCATTGTGTAAATGTACCATGGTTTTTTGATCCACTCATTTACTGATGGTACTTAGGCTGTTCCCAGCACTTGGCTATTGTAAATAACACTGCTATGAACATTGGGGTGCACAGGTTCTTTTGAATTGGTGTTTCAGGATTCTTAGGGTATAATCTCAGCAGTGGAATTGATGGGTCAAAAGACATTCCATTTTTAGTTTCCTGAGGAAATTCCATACTGTTTTCCACAGTGGCTGCACCAGTCTGCATTCCCACCAAAGTGCACTAGGGTTCCCTTTTCTCCACATCCTCTCTAGCACTTGTTGTTTGCTGATTTGTTTATGATGGCCATTCTGACCGGTGTGAAGTGGTACCTCAATGTGGTTTTAATTTGCATCTCTCTGATGGCTAGTGATGCTGAGCATCCTTTCATATGTCTCTGGGCCCTCTGTATGTCCTCCTTGGAGAAATATCTGTTCAGGTCCTTTGCCAAGTTTTTAATTGGATTGTTTGTCTTCCTAGAGTGGAGTTGTGTAAGTTCTTTATATATTTTGGAGATCAAACCCTTGTCCAGGGTATCGTTGGCAAATATATTTTCCCATAGGGTTGGTTCCTGTTTCATTATGCTGATGTTTTCTTTAGCCATGCAGCAGCTTTTTAATTTAATGAGGTCTCATTTGTTTATTCTTTCCTTTATATCCTTTGCTCTAGGGGACATATCAGTGAAAATAGTGTTGCGTGGAATATCTGAGATTTTCCTGCCTATGTTTTCCTCCAAACTTTATATTGTCACAACTTTTAAGTCTTTTATCCACTTTATTTCTGTGTATGGTATAAGTTGGTCAAGTTTCACTGTTTTGTATGTAGCTGTCCAGTCTCCCCACACCATTTGTTGAAAAGGCTATTTTTACTCCATTTTATGGTTCAGCCCTTTTTGTTGTATATTAATTGACCTTACAGACATGGGTTTTTTTCTGGGCTCTCTGTTCTGTTCCATTGATCTATGAGTCCATTCTTATGCCAGTACCAGGCTGTTCTGATTAGTAGAGGCCTTGCAGTATAGTTTGATATCAGGTAATTGACCCTCCTACTTTGTTCTTTTTCAAAATTGCTGAGGCTATTCAAGGTCATTTATGATTCCATATGACTTTTTGAAATATTTGTTCTAAATCTGTGAGATATGTCAATTGTATTTTAATAGGAATACCATTGAATCTATAAGTTGTTTTAGGTAGTATGGATATTTTGATTGTGTTATTTCTTCCAATCCATGAACATGGTATATACTTCCATTTATTTGTGTCTTCTATAATTTCTTTCTTCAGTGTTCTGTAGTTTTCTGAGTATTTAACCTCCTTGGTTAAGTTTATTTCTAGGTATTTTATTTTTCTTGTTGCTATAGTAGATGGGATTTTTTCCCTAATTTCTGTTTCTAATATTTCATTATTTTTGTACAAAAATGCCTTCAATATCTGAATATTGACTTTGTATTCTGCTGTTTTGCCAAACTTACTTCTTAGGTCAAACAGGTTTTTGGTGGAGTCTATAGGATTTTCTATGTACACAATCATGTCATCTGCAAATAATGACAGTTTTACTTCCTCTTTTCCAATTTGGATGCCTTTTGTTTCTTTTTCTTGTCTTGTTTTCACTGTGGCTAGAACTTCCAATACTATGTTAAATAGAAGTGGTGAAAGCAGATACCTCTGTCTTGGTCCTGATTTTAGTGGGAAAGCTTTTAGTTTTTACCCATTGAGTATGATGTTGGCTATAGGTTTCTTGTATATGGCCTTTGTTATTTTGAGGCATGCTCCCTCTACTCCCACTTTGCTGATTGTTTTTATCATAAATGGGTGCTGTACCTTATCAAATTCTTTTCTGAATCTATTGACATGATCAGGTGGTGTTTGTCTTTCCTTTTATTTATGTAATATATTATGTTTATTGATTTGCAAATATTGCATCCTTGGGATAAATCCCACTTGATCATGATGTATGATCTTTTTAATGTATTGCTGGATGCAGTTGCTAATATTTTATTGAGGATTTTAGCATCTATATTCATCAGTAATATTTGCTTGTAGTTTTCTTTCTTTGTTGTACCTTTATCTGGTTTTGGGATTAGGATGATGCTGGACTCACAAAAAGAGTTTGGGAGACTTCCTTTTCTTGGATTTTTTTGAAATAGTTTGAGAAGGATAATAGTTGGCTCTTCCTTAAATGTTTTGTGAAATTCTCCTGGGAATTCAATCCAGGGCTTTTGTGTGTCTGGAGATTTTTGATTACTGCTTCAATTTCACTAGCTGTTATCAGTCTGTTCAGGCTTTCTGCTTCTTCTTGATTCAGTTTTGGAACATCATATGTTTCGAGAAATTTGTCCATTTCACCTAGGTTTTCAAATTTCTTGGCATATAGTTCTTCCTAGTAACTTCTTATAATCCTTTGTATTTCTTACAAGCCTAGGTATCAGTTGTTACTTCTCCTCTTTCATTTCTGATTTTATTTATTTGGGTCTTCTCTCTTTTTTGCTTGATGAGTCCAGTTAAAGGCTTGTCTATTATCTTTTCAAAGAACCAGTTCCTGGAATTTTGAATCCTTCTTTCAGTCTCTATGCCATTTAATTCTCCTCTGACTTGATTATTTCCTTCCTTCCATTTACTCTGGGCTTTGTTTGTTGTTGTTCCTCCAGTTCTTGTAGAGGTAGGGTTAGGTTGTTTATTTGGAATTTTTCTATCTTTCTTAGGTATGCCTACATTGCTATGAACTTTCCTCTCGGGACTGCCTTTGCTGTGTCCCATAGGTTTTGGGCTGTTGTGTGTTCCTTTTTTATTTGTTTCCAGAAACTTTTTAATTTCTTCCTTGATCTCATTCTTAACCCATTCATTGTTTAATAACATGTTATTCAATCTCCAAGAATTTTAATGTTTTTGAGTTTTTTCCTTGACATTGGTTTCTAATTTCAAACCCTTGTGGTCCAAGAAAATGCTTGATATGATTTCAATTTTCTTGAATTTGTTGAGGCTTGTTTTGTGTACTATCAAGTGGTCTATCTTTGAAAATGTTCCATGTGCATTTGAATAGATGTGTATTTTGCTTTCTTTAGGATGAAAGGTTCTATATATATCAGTTAAGTCCATTTGATCAAGGTTGTAATATCCTTGTTGATATTTTATTTGGAAGATCTATCCATTTTTGACAATGGTGTGTTAAAATCCTCTCCTATACTGGTGTTGCTGTCTATATCTTTCTTGAAGTCCTCCAAGATTTTCCTTGTATATTTGGGTGCTCCTATGTTGGGTGCATATATGTTTATAATGTTTATGTCTTCTTGATAGGTTCTTCCCTTGAAGTATTATGTACTGTCCTTTTGTGTCTCTTTTTATGGCCTTTGTTTTGAAGTCTATTTGGTCTGATATAAGTACTGCTACCTGGCTTTTTTTTCCTGTCCACTTGCTTGGAATATTTGTTTCCAGTCCTTCACGTTCAGTCTGTGTAGGTCTTTTGTTCTGAGGTGAGTCTCTTGTAGCAGCACATGTGTGGGTCCCATTTTCTTATCCATTCAGCTGCCCTATGTCTTTTGAGTGGAGCATTTAATCCATTTACATTTAAGGTTATTATTGATAGGTACTTACTCATTGCCATTTTTCCCCTTTGTACCTGTGTTCCTCACTCTTTTTCTTCATCTTCTTAAAGCAGTCCCTTTAGCATGACTTGAAATGCTGGGTTTTAGCAATGTATCCCTTCAGCCTTCTTTTGTCTGGAAAACTCCGTATTTCACCTGCAATTTTAAATGACAGCCTTGCTGGGTAGAGTAGTCTTAGTTGCAGGCCTTTGCTTTTCATTACTTGGAATATTTCTTGCCCTTCCCTTCTGCTTTGTAGTGTCTCCATCAAGAAGTCAACTACTAGCTTTACTGGGACTCCCTTGTATGTTACTTCCTGTTTTTCCTTTGCTGCCTTTCAGATTCTCTGTCTTTGAATTTTGCCATTTTAATTATGATGTGTATTAGAGTCGGCCTCTTTGGGTTCATCTTGATTGGGACCCTCTGTGTTTCCTAGAGTTCTATGGCTTTTTCTCTCATCAAATTAGAGAAGTTCCCCATCATTACTTTTAAAACAAGTTTTCAATCCCTTACTCCTCCTCTTCTGCATCTGATATCCCTATTATATGGATATTATTATGTTTCATATTGCCTTACAGCTTCCTTAACCCTTCTTCATTCTTTTTGAGTCTTTTTTTCCTTTTCTTGCTGCTTCTGGGAATTTTTTTCTACTTTGTCCTCCAGCTTGCTGATTCAATCCTCTGTTCATCTAGCCTGCTTGATTTCTTCTACTGTGTTCAATTCAGGAATTGTATTCTTCATTTCCTCTTGGTTCTTATTGATAGTTTCTACATCCTTTTTCATGCTGATGTAATTCGCAGTAAGTTCTTTGTAGCTTCCCTGTAGTTCTCTGTAGTTCTCACTGAGTTCATTGAGCTTCCTTATAACCATCATTTTGAATTCATTGTCTGATAGTTGACTTGCCTCTATTTCATTTAGCACTCTTTCTGAAGATTCCTCTATTCTTTTCAATTTTGGGTTGTTTCTTTTTCTCATTTTAGGGGATACTCTTCTTGTTTGTTTCTGTTTCTTTCATTGATCTGTTTTGACTCTCTCCCTTTGTGTTGTGCACATGTATGGTAGGATACCTGTGTGATTCACTGGTGCAGTCTCCTTGATCTCCTGAACTTGATGTTCTTGGGATGCCCTTATTGTCGTTTATGTTGTCTCTCTGGATGTAATCGGGTTTTGATTGTTGTTGGGTTGTTCTTTGGTGGGTCCTTCCCTCCAGCTGACTGAAGGTCACTCAACCCACTGCATCTTGTATGCTGCTGTGTAGGTGCATTGTTTTTTCTTTCTGAATCCACCTCTAGTGATGTCAGGTGATATCCCAGTCTGGCCTTAGGCAGCTTGTTCAAGACTACCAGGGATCTACCATCTATGGCTGACTCCTTCAGTTGTTAATCTTGTCACTGTGCACTCAGCAGTCAGGCTTAAGCACCACAGGGTGGGGAGAGTTCCTCCTGGGGGTGGGGCTATTACTTCCCCTTAGGCTGATGCCACTCAAAGGGGAGTGGTCTTCCTAAGCAAGATGGCTAGTGCAGTACTGGGGATGACTCAGCACCAGGATCCTGGTGGCTGCTCTCTCAGTTCTGTCCCCAAAGCCACCACCCCCAATCTTTCTCCCCAGTATCTGTAGTCCACTCTCACTCCCCCTCTTTGCCAGAGCCCAGGGTAAGTGGCTACACGTAAAAATTTATGCATTTGCCTTTTACATGGCTCTTTGCATCTCCAGCTGTCCATCTCAGGCATACAGAAACCCTGATGCTTTTCCTAGCTAGGTGTTATCTGTGTCCTTTTTGGGTTCTGGTGCTATAGGCTGCAGGGCCCAGCTTGAGGTTAGACCCCACACTTCTCAAGGGGATCCCCCTGGCCACTTATACATCCCTCCAGCACTTTAGCTGCTGCCCATGGGCACCCAACCAGCCCTTTCACATCTCCACTGCACTCTCCACCAGCCACATTGTGTTGAAGCTGTTTTTTCTATCTGTGGTTATAAGGCTTCTCTCTTGCTGTTGTTCAGTTGTTTATTCCGGATGATTTCTCCACAATTTAGTTGTACTTCCAGACTGGTCCTGAGAAGAGGTTAGTGTGACTTCCACTCACTCCTCTGACATCTTGGATCTCCCATATTTTTTGAAGAACCACATAACTATATTCATTTCTTTTGTCTGAATATAGCAACTTTAAATCAATTCATTATTTCCCTAGAGAAGTTATTTCCCCTAAGCATAAAGAAATAAACTATGTCTTACAGCACTATATTTAAAATGTAATTGAAAAAATATTTCCATGTTTTTAAAAAACAAGTAATGACTCTTGAACTTTTTTGGACAAAATCTATAATAAGAAATACATACTACATTGCAATCTGGTACCACTGTAGGTATACACATATTTACATATGTATACATAATGCACTTTGATATTTCTAGTCTATTCCATTTAATTTTTTTAAATGGCTGGTTTTTAATCACTCAAGTGATTTTTGGACCTTCTGATGGATCATTAATGGTTAATGATCTACAGCTTTTTAAGACTAAAGTGGACTCTGGAGTTCACAACTTTTTCCCTTAGATCCTGGTAATTGCAGATTAGAGATGCTTATTGGTCATAATTGTCATCTCAGACAGCCAAGAAAGGCACCAAGTTATTATGAGGCACACTTACCCAATTTTCTCAGGATAGTGGCCTCCTGGTTAACTACTTTGCCAACTACTCATTAAAGCTTGTCTTTGCAAAGTTAGTCCTTGGCCCAGTTATTGCTGCCAGGTTTCCTGTTTACACTGAACTTGGTGTGTTAGGTTATTGTTCCCACTGACAAGTACCTCAGATCAGGAAGAAAGGTGAATCAAAAAAAGAAACCAGATTCTCAGCATCACCTGATGCTGGCAAAGAATCAGAAAATACCAAATGACTGTGGGTGAAGTCTAGGAGCCTTCTGCAGACACTAACTGACCAAAATAATTATGGCAAATGGTCCAAAGGTTTAATATACTGAGATTCATCTGCACTGTTTTCTCCTCGCAGTCATCAACAACATAGCCCACTGGTGACTTAAAATATCTCTTAGAGAGGTTTCAGGAAAACATTTCTGAACTATGCATAGGATAGGTAGACTAAAGCATTCTTGTGAGTAGATTGATACACATTTTCTCCTTGCATAATCATACTTCTGCCTCAAATCAGGTGGATATGCATACTTGCTTCAATTAAATTGGCTACTATATGCAAATTTATTTTCTTAATTTTAGGGTTAAGAAAAGCTGCAATCAAAAAACCAACTCTAGGTCTTGTTAATTTTTTTCTATTCTTTTTATTTCCTCTTTCATTTATTTCTGCCCTAGTTTCTGTTATTTTCACCCTAACTGGTAACATTGGAGTTGGTTTGTTCTTCTTTTCAGCTCATTGATGTGTAAAGTTAGGTTATTTGAGACTTTTCTTCTTTCTTAATGTAACCATTTATTGCAATAAACTTTCATATAAGTTCTGTTTTTGTGCATACCATAAGTTTCAAAATCGTGTGTTTTCATTTTCATTTGTCTTGGGGTACTTTCTAATGTCATTTTTGGTTACTTCTTTGTCCCAATTGTTGTTAAAGAGCATGTTGTTTAATTTCCACGTATTTGTGAGTTTTCCAGGTAGCTTTTGAAAAGATAAACAAAATGGGCAAAGTCTTAGATAGAATGGGATAAAAAGAAGACAAATAAAGTCAGAAATGAAAGAGGATTCATCCCAATTGATACCACAGACATAAAAATAATCATAATAGACTATTATGAACAACTATACACAAACCGAATGACCTAGATGAAATGAATAAATTCCTAGAAATATACAACTTATCAAGACAAATTAGAAACAGAAACTCTGAACAGATTCATAATTAGAGTCATGTATCACTTAGCAACAGGGAAACATTCTGAGAAATCCATTTTCAGATGATTTTGTTGTGTGAACAACATAGAGAGTGTTACATAAACTTAGGTGGCGTAGCCTACTACTGTAATTGTTAATGCTATACCATCATATGACTGGCAACACAGTAGGTATGTTTACATCAGCATCACCACAAATGCATGAGCAATGTGTTATGCTCTAATGTTATAACAGCTGTGATATCACCAGGTGATAAAAATTTTCCAGTTCCATTATAATCTTAGGGGACCACCATTGTTTATGCAGTCTATTGTTGACTGAAATACCATTATGTGGTGCATGATTATAGTATAAAGATTGAATTAGTAATCAAAATCTCCCAACAAAGAAAAGCCCAGGACAAGATGGCTTTACAGGTTAATTCTACCACACATTTAAAGTATTAATGCTAGCTCTGGCTAGTGGTTGGGCATTGTCTCACAAAGCAAAAGGTCTTGAGTTCTATTCCTGGTCAAGGCACATGCCTGAGTTACAGGTTTGGTCCCTAGTCATGGTGTGTGCAAGAGGCAACTGACTAATGTTTCTCACACAATGTTTCTCTCCCTTTCTTTCTCCCTCCCTTTCCCTTGAAAAAAATTTTTTAAAAAGAATTAAATCCAATCATTCTCAAATTATTCCAAAAAACAGAAAAGAGAATACTTCCAAACTCATCTTACGAGGCCAGCATTATCCTGATACCAAAGCCAGACAAAGACACTGCAAGAAAACTATAGCCAATATCTCTCATGAATAGAGATACAAAAATCCTCAAAAAATACTAGCAAAACAAAGCCAACAGTGTATTAGAAGGATCATATACCACAACCAAATGAAATTTATCCTTAGGTTAGAAGGATGGTTCAACACACAAAAATCAAATACTGTGATATACCACATTAACAGAATAAAGGATAATAATCACATGATAATCTTAGTAAGTGCAGAAAAGCATATTACAAAATCTAACACCTTTTCATGATAAAATATATCAACAAACTAGGAAAGTACTTCAACACGATGAAGACTATATATGACAAGTACACAGCTAACATCACACTCAATGGTGAGAAACTGAAAGCTTTTTCTCTAAGATTGGGAACAAGGGAAGCATTCCCACTCTCATCACTTCTATTAACAAAGTACTGAACACCCTAGATAGAGTATCATAAAATGAAAAAGAAATAAAGGCATCCAAATTAGAAAAGAAGTAAAATTGTCCCTGTTTGAGGGTGACATGATCTTATATATAGAAAACCATTAGGACTCCACTAAAAATAAATCCTTTAAAATAAACAGATTCTGTGAAGTTGCAGGATATAAAGATCAATTACATTACTATATACTTACAACCCCACTTAAAATAGTACCAAGAAGAATAAAACACTCAGAAATAAATATGAAAATTACAAAAGCTTGATGAAAGAAATTGAAGAAGACACAAACACATAGAAAGACATCCTGTGTTCATGGATTAGAAGATGTAATAATGTTAAATGCCCATACCATACCCAAAGTTATTTACAGATTCAAAACAACCCCTATCCAAATCCCAATGGTATTTTTTTATAGAACTAGAATAAAACCCTACAATCCTATGGAATGAAAGACCAAGGATAGGCAAATAAATCTTGAGAAAGAAGAACAAAGCTGAAAGCATCACACTTCCTGGTTTCAAAACATATTACAAAGCTACAGTAATCAAAACAGTATGATACTAATATAAAGACAGACATAGAGATCGGTAGAATAGAAGAGAGAGCCCAGAAATAAATCCATATCTATATGGTTGACTGATATTTGACAAGAGTGTCAAGGACTCTCAATGGGGAAAGGATAATTATTTCAACTAATGGTTTTGGGGAACTGGTTATCCACATGCAAAAGAAATGAACTGGATCCTTACTTTACATCATACATAAAAATCAACTTAAAATGGGTTAGACTTAAATATATGCTCTGAAACTATAAAACTCCTAGAGGAACACATAGAGGAAGGAAGAATTTCATGACATGGGTCTTGCCAACGATTTTATGGATATGACACTGAAAGCACACATAACAGGAACAAAAGTAAAAATAAACAAGTGGACTCATTAAAGTAAAAGCTTTTTCACAGCAAAGGGAATAATCAATAGACTAAAAAGGCAACCTAAAGAATGGGAGAAAATATGTGCAAACCATACATCTGTTAAGGGGTTCACTTCCAAACTATATGAGGAACTCCTACAACTCTTTAAAAATTCACTAAAGACTTGAATAGACATTTATCCAAAGAAGACATACAAATGACCAAAAGGTACATGAAAAAATGTCCCATATCACTAATCATCAGGGAAATGCAAATCAAAACCACAATGAGGCAACACTTCACACCTGTCAGGATGGCTATATCAAAAAACAACAACAACAAGAGACAATGAGTGTTGGCAAAGATGTGGAAAAATTGAAACCCTTGTGCTTTGTCGGTGGGAAGGCAAACTGGTACAATTGCTATGGAAAACAGTATGGAGGTTTCTCAAAAAATTAAAAATAAAACTACCGTATATTCCAGCAATCTTATTTCTGGGTATTTATCCAAAAGAATTGAAAGCAGAATCTTGAAGAGATATTAGACTCTTATGTTCATTACAGTACTATGTACAATAGTCAAACATAGAAACAACCTAAGTGTCCTTCCAGAGATGAATGCATTAAGAAACTGATACATACAGACAGTGTAATACTATTCCCCTTTTTAAAAAGATTTTATGTATTTAGAGGACTTCCGCCCAAGATGGAGGCATAGGTAGACACACTGTGCCTCCTCGCACAACCCAAAGAAGGACAACAACAAATTTTAAAAGAAAAAACAACCAGAACTGACAGAAAATCGAACCGTATGGAAGTCCGACAACCAAGAAACTAAGAAACATACATCCAGACGGGTAGGAGGGGCGGAGAGGACTCGCATGGCGGGGCGGCGGCTGGCGGACCGGGGAAAGGCGCAGCTGGCCGGGAGAGGTGGTGGCTGCGGACCGGGTGTCCCACTCCCTCATGAGGATAAACGGGGAGGAACGGCTCGGGAGTGGGATGGACCCCGCAACCCAGAGTTCCGGCGCGGGGAGGTGAAGCCTCAAAGCCTCTGATTGAAAACTCCTGTGGGGGTTGAGGCGGCGGCAGCGGGAGAAACTCCCAGCCTCACTGGAGAGCTCGTTGGAGAGACCCACAGGGTCCTGGAGCATACACAGCCCTCCCACTGGGGATCGGCACCGGAACCAGCACCAGAGGGGCCCCGTTGGACTGTGGGTAGTGTGGAAAGTGACTGGTAACCGGCAGGGAGCGGAGCGGCCCCCATTGTTCCCTCTCGGACCCCTCCCCCACAAACGGCGTCACAATGCAGCGACGTGGCCGCCCTGCCCTGGTGAACACCTAAGGCTCCGCCCCTTACTACGTAACAGGCACGCCAAGACAACAAAAATGGCCCAAATGAGAGAACAGATCAAAGCTTCAGAAAAAATACAACTAAGCGATGAAGAGATAGACAACCTATCAGATGCACAGTTCAAAACACTGGTAATCAGGATGCTCACAGACTTGGTTGAATTTGGTCGCAAATTAGATGAACAAATGAAGGATACAATAAGGGAAATGAAGAAAAATGTACAGGGAACCAACAGTGATGGGAAGAAAAACGGGACTCAAATCAA
>VMDR010008751.1:0-35591 GCA_007922815.1 Macrotus californicus | reverse complement strand
GGTAATGATGAACTCCTTGAACTTGACCTTATCTGGGAAGCACTTTATCTACCCTTCCATTCTAAATGATAGCTTTGCTGGATAGAGTCATCTTGGATATAGGTCCTTGCCTTTTGAGAAATCCACTGATAGTCTTATGGCATTCCTTTGTAGGTAACTGTCTCCTTCTCTCTTGCTGCTTTTAAGATTCTCTCCTTATCTTTAATCTTGGCCAATGTAATTATGATGTGCCTTGGTGTGTTCCTCCTTGAGTCTAACCTCTTTGGGACTCTCTGAGCTTCCTGGACTTCCTGGAAGTCTATTTCCTTTGCCAGACTGGGGGAGTTCTCCTTCAATATTTGTTCAAATAAGTTTTTAATTTCTTGCTCTTCCTCTTCTTCTGGCACCCTTATGATTCAGATGTTGGAATGTTTAAAGTTGTCCTGGAGGTTCCTAAGCCTCTCCTCATTTTTCTGAATTCTTGTTTCTTCATTTTATTCTGGTTGAATGTTTCTTTCTTCTTTCTGGTCCAAACCGTTGATTTGAGTCCCAGTTTTCTTCCCGTCACTGTTGATTCCCTGTACATTTTCCTTTATTTCACTTAGCGTAGCCTTCATTTGTTCATCTAATTTGTGACCATATTCAACCAAGTTTGTGAGCATCCTGATTACCAGTGTTTTGAACTGTGCATCTGATAGGTTGGCTATCTCTTTGTCACTTAGTTGTATTTTTTCTGGAGCTTTGATCTGTTCTTTCATTTGGGCCATTTTTTTTTTTTTGTCTTGGTGCACCTGTTACATATTAAGAGGCGGAGCCTTAGGTGTTCAGCAGGGTGGGGCAACCCACTTGCTACATTGTGACACTATGTGGAAGAGGGGTCTTAGAGGGAACAATACCTCTTGCCTCTGCCCTCTGCTGGTTTTCAGTCACTTCCCCCGCTACCCACAATCAAATTGGGCCCTTCTGGTGCTGATTTCTGGGTGGGTGGGCTTGTGTACGTTCTAGGACCTGTGGGTCTCTCCAATGAACTCTCCTCTGAGGCTGGGAGTTTCTCTTGCTGCTGCCTCAACCCCCACAGTTTTTTCAGTCAGAGGTTTTGAGGCTTTATTACCCTGCTTTGGAAACCGGGGTTGCGTGGTCTGTCTTGCTCCCCAGTTGTTCCTCCCGGTTTATCTGCACACAACGTGGGACTGCCAGTCCACAATCCACCGCCTCACTGGGTCCTCCAGCTGCCGCCTTGCTTCAAGTCCTCTCTGCCTGGCTGCCTGTCTCCGCCCCTCCTTCTGGTCTGGATGAGTGTTTCTTCAACTCCTTGGTTGTCGGACTTCCATACAGTTCGATTTTCTGTCAGTTCTGATTGTTTTTTGTTTTTAAATTTGTTGTCACCCTTCTTTTGGTTGTGTGAGGAGGCACAGTTTATCTACCTACACCTCCATCTTGGCTGGAAGTCATTTTACTTTATTTTAAATGGGATTCAAATGAGTACCTTGCAGGATTGTTCTAAGGGTTAAATTAGTGTGCACAAAACACCAACCACAGGATCTGACACTTGACTCAATACTTCCTATTATTCCTCTTGCTCTGTAGTGTTTATTGTTGGTAGCAGAAGACTGAGAGGAATAATGGTCAACCATTCTTCATCAGCTCTAGAGAAATCTTTGACATACTTTTAGTGAAGAAATTATTTCCATTTCATTTTCTATATTCATGTTTACTCATCTCTTCTTCTAAGGATCCCTGTTCTTTGTCAGAGATGCTGTGACTTTGACCTACCCTAACTCAGCATGGAATTGGAAGGCATCGTGATTTTATAAGCTATTCTCACATCTCTGCATAGTGCTAGACCCAGCAATCCATAGTGATTCTCCAGAACATTTGTTACTGAGAGTCTAGAAACAGGCCTGAGAAAGATTATTTAAATCACCCAGAAGATACATTTTCTTACCTTCCATTTGACTAAGACTAGAAGAGACTATTTACTCATTGCCTACTTTGTTTACTTTTTACTACCAGCTCTTTCTCCATTCCACCCCCAGATACTTACCTGAGAGCTGTCAGAACAGATTCTGGTCTGCTAAACAGCATGGTGAACAGAATTGGTGGTCAGTAATGTGGTATTATTGTTTGAGACATTTAGGAAGAAATACCAAACCCGACCAGGAAGAGCTTAATGCTATGATTTTTCTAGTAGTTTCTATTACCCATAATAGTAGTAAAACACATGGGAAAGACTTGGGAAAGGAGACCAGAGGACAGTGAAGGCTGGAATTCTGTCTTTGTGTACTTTTTATTGAAGCATACATATATAAAATGTATTCATGTCATATATATGTATACATATGAATAAACATCATCCAAGTAGCAATCAGCATGAAGCTCAAAAACATATGACCAGCACCTTGGGCATGCCAACCCCACCCCTCAGATTTCTCCAGGTCTCTACTACAACTCCAAGTGAAAGCACTATCCTAACTATTGTATATTTTTTATTTTTAAATTTAGATACTGTAAAATTCTCTTTATGTTATACAATTCTATGAGTTTTGACATACATAGAGTCATGTAACCACCCCCACAATCCAGAACACAAAACCATTCCATTATCCCAAAGTTTTTCTCATGTTTGTCCCTCTGTAGTCAATACCTTCTCCCACCCCCAACTTCTGACAACCACTGCTTTTTTTCCTCAACGCCTGTAGTTTTGCCTTTCCCAAAAAGTCATCGCAGCATTCCGGATGTAGCTTCTTTCACTTAGCAGAATGCATCCAAGAGCCATCCATGTTGTTGCATGTAACTGTTATTCATTAATGGATATACTCCCATTCAGTAACTGGACTTCTGGATTGTTTCTCGTTTATCCTGCTGTATCTTTGTACTTTTCTGCAGCTCTAGGCCTGCAGGAACAAGAACAAGAGCAGAACCAGAAGTGGGTTTCTGACCTGACTCCCATGCCAGGCCCTCCACCACTCGGCCTCTCTCACTCCTGGGAGCACCCACGCATTTGGCCAGTTGCACAGGGGCCTGTCATCCTAAAACAAACTAAATGCGGAACAATAGATCTCAAAAGCCTGTTTATAGAACAAATTTGTTCCTAAAGTTGGAGACTGCAAGAATAAGCAATTAGGATTTAGAATTTCAAATTCCCAGGAATAACAGGTGATCCAATAGCTGAATGTACCAGTGACCCGTGCCAGATTCTCAATACCCATGTCCTAAGGGAAATAGTATATTTAGGACAGTAGTAAATGAGGAGTCTGAGCAACAAATGAAAACAGCCATGTGTTAAAGGCGAGATTGTCTAATAACCTTACAGTTTAGAAAACATCCACCAAGACAGCCTTAATCTTTTAAGAAAATCTACTTTGTTGAGCACCAAAGGATTGCAATTTTTTAAATTATTAACCACCACCCTGGCTGGGGTGCTCAGTGCGTTGGAGCATCGTTCTGACTTCGGTTCTTGGTCAGGGCACATTCCTAGTCTGGGCAAGTATGGGAGGCAACCAGTCAATGATGTTTCTCTTTTTCTCTCTCTCCACCCCCTTTCCTCCCTCTCTCCTCTCTCCCTTCTCTCTAAAGGCAATACAAAATTCTTTTCATCTGCCAATATCGTTTAGGTGGTAAACTCTCTGCATCTTAAATGTTACTAATATTATGTGATTAACAGAAATCTAATTCTAGTGCAACATACTTAGGGAATCCTCAAACCAGAGCTGGCTTCTGAGTGACTGATTTGACCCTCGACCTCCTGGCATACTGACAGCGCACCTGACCTTGTTGGTCTTTTTCATTATCACAATATGACTTGATTCTTGCGTGTGTTTTAAAAATATATTAGGTCACTCCTTTAAAATAGCTCTAACTACACCTAAGAATTACTAGTGTTTAAAACTACTCAAATTGAGCATATATTCACCCCTATTTTTGCTAATCAAGTGTCAATGACCAGTTTCATTTGGGCAATTTTTTTAACAGCAGTAAAATGGTTTTTAACTGTATAGAAGTCTGTACAAAACAAGTAGCATGTGAGAAGATATAGCAAACATTCTGATGGAAGAGAAGGTTGGAGCAAGTGATGTAATCTTCCTTTAGAATGTCTAAAATTAGGCTCATTTACCTCACAGATGGGAGAGCTGAAGACAGCTTAAGTCCCACATGCTCCACACTACGGATCTCCACAAAAAGGTTTTCTAAATCTTGTGAGTTACTTGATCAAAAATATCTACCTCCCTAGCGGTACTCAAGATTAGGAAAGATATCTCTTGATGACAGGCTCCTTACTTTCTCCGACAGTTAAGTGCATGAGTCAGATCTAGTTGATCTGAGATTCCTCACTTACCCTTACTAGGAAAAATCTTTACTAATCATTTAACTATTTTTCTTCTTGTGGTTAGTAACAGTTGTACTTAACAGGATGTTCTCTCCATCACCCAAGTGTTAACCTTAGTGCTTCTTAACATTTCTCATCCCCAAGTATCCAGTCACCAAATACTTTTGATCCTTCCTCAGGTTTTTTGTTTTTTTTTTTGGGGGGGGGGGCTACCATTTCCACAGGCATCTTTCTAATCCAGGTCCCTAATCCACCCTCATTCTCAGACCTGGATTATTGCAGTGACCCCTTTAATCATCTCTCAGCCTCTATTTTGCTCCCCTGCTGATCAGCCATCCACCAGATGACTTTTCCTAAAAGGCATTTTGGATTGTGCTTCTCTCCTCAATGACCTTCATGGACCCTAAATTCCAAAATAATTCACGTACCTGTAAAGTGTAGTTCCTGGAACATAGTACATATGTGGTCAGTAAACTGTCTTCCACCACCTGCCTCCCCCACCATACCGCTTACTCACACCCTCTGCAGTGTTGGTCTCGTGGCTGTTGGTCGTGCAGATTCCTCCTTTGCTCACTATCGTGTCCGCCCCACCCAGGTCCCCTGATCAAAGCCCTCCCTTTCTTCAAGGCCTGCCCTGACTCCAGCGTCCTGCAGAAGCCTTCCCAGCTGCAGTCCTTGACACCTGAGTTCCTGCAGTGCACACTGGGCGTCCACTTAACACTGCACATGGGCCTCCTCTGCTGTCTTTTATCTCTTAAGGTGTGTGATTTGTCTCAAATTAGGTGGCCTCCTCTTTGTGTTCCTCTGCCCCAGGGAAGTAGGCATCTCAGATGAACGGAACGCACAACTCCTGTCCTTCCCCAGAGCCTTCAGACCCCACACATCCTGGAAGTCTTCACTGCCACGGCTCTTAATGGGCTAAAAACAGCCTTGTGTAAGCGTTGGCAGTGACTTCCCTTGTACGTTGGTGCAGGTAGGGGGACAGGAAGGGATGGGAGTGGATAAAAAGGTCTGACTCTCAATCTCAAATCAGCTAAAGTTTTTTTGTTGTTTAATTGTAGTCCTTTCTGGTTCCTGGTATAATGATCCCCCTTCCTGAAAGTGCTTTGTGATTTTCATCTTTTTGTGCCGGTTTTATCTTCCTCGTGCCTATGTTTTCATTACAAGCCATCCAGAACCCTCCTCGGAAATAGCTGGGGTATGAATGATTTCTCTGAAAGTCTTAGTGACAGAGCCAAATATAGTGTCCTTGACTTTACATCTTTACTCTTTATTTCTTTTGTACTGGTTTCCACTCAGATTAAATCTTATATGCAATGAAATAGATGGAGATTTACCTCCCGAGTTAATCTTGGAGCCATTGCAATGTAAAGTCTGGACTACAAGGAAACTTTTCAGAGACTAAGAATCTGTGGCTTGATAATTAAAATAATAACTGAGTTCCCACATAAGGGACTCACACTTGAATGCAGGGTTGGCTCAGCTGGAGCTTTCCTGCCCCTCTTTGCTCCCAACTCCAAGGAAGAAGCATCTTGTTTTCCTTTCAAGAACTTAATGCGTGTCCATCTGACCTTATCCCTCACATCTTCCTCAGTTACCCTCTTTCCTGTATCTTTAGTTTCCTTCATCCATGGGCTGCTTATGCTCTGACTGTATGATCAAATAACTCCTATCCTAGAAAAACTTTCCCTTGCCCCCGAATCCCCTGAAAACAATGCTTTCCTTTTTCTTTCTTCGCCAAATATCTTGCTTGAGACACTGTCCACTTTTCCAGTCAGTTATTTATTGTGTGTCTACTGTATTCCAAGCATGATGCCAGACACTGGGAATGGTGGTAGACTACACCCCCAATCCCTGCCGTGGACTTCCGCCTCCTGACCACACCTCAGTCCTTGAAACACTACAGAAACCACTCAAAGCTGTCTGGGGACTTCCTAGTCCTCAAATTCTGTGGCTCTTCTCAGTCATTCTCCCTCAGTAGCATGAGGCACTTTAACGATAGTTAACACATTGCGTACCACTCACAAGTTTGTGCGTGGTTTGCATGGGATCTGTTAAGGACCGCTCACGAGTTTTCTTGTTTTTCATGCGCCATCTGTTATGGACCTTAGATGTCAACACACTGTTTTGTCTACATCGAATGAAGCGATCTCATTGGTGGAAACCGTGCAGGTCAATCTACGAAAAACTATATAATTGCACGAACCCATAAAGCATTGCAGTTACATTGTATTGTGGCCATTCGAATAGTCTTCGTCTTCAAGTTCCTGGTGCTTGTACAAATGCCCCCTCTCAGAAAAAGGACGGAAATGAAACTGATACACTTCCGGAAGTATTTAACAATAATTTATCAGATATTCCTAGTGAGATCGAAGATGTGGATGACTATTTTGACGATTCCAGAGACGATCTGTAGTTTTGATGACTTAAATAACGTGCAGTTTGCCAAAAAATGTGCGGTCCCTGGCGTATGTCTTAGAGATTCCTATGTGGTACGCAATGTGTTAATAGTGTCCTGAAAGTTACTCACAATTAGAAACTACTCACCAACTTCAAGATACTGTGATGAATACAGAGAGAACAAGCACAGGATCTGCCTTTGAAACGCTTGCACAGAGTATCATGTAGCCCAATGAATAGGCTTCCTCTAAGTCCAGCTTCCTAGGGAAAGTACTTGTAAAGTGGCAAAAGCTTTTGTTCACAAAACGCTCAATCATTCCACCATTGATCTCAGTATACAAACTCAGATGTGTTAGCCAGTCAGCAAATGCATGGTGAATGATGTCAGAAGTGCAGCAGGCCCTCAGATAACACCATTTCATTATAATGCTGATAAGAAAAACGTCCGCTGCTGGTGCCACTGTCTGTACGGAGTCTGCACGCCCTCCCCGTGTCTGTGTGGGTTTTCTCTGGATGTCTCCAGCTTCCTCCCACGTCCCCGAATGGGGAACAGAGGGGAACTGGGGTGTCTACACTGCCTCAGTCTGAGTGAGTGTGGGTGTGTGCATGTGCCCTGCGTCAGCAGCCCGTCCAGAGTCGCGTGTCAGCATAGGCTCTGCCCACCAGAGACCCTGAACTGAAATAAGCAGGTTGGAAAACAGTTGTCTTACCTGTTCTTATTAATCTTTCTTAAATGTCTATATCGTTCACATTTATTCCAGAGCTTAATATTAGAAGTGTTTGGGTCCTTATTTAGAGGTTTAGAAATGTTTTTGTGACCAGAAATATGCCAAAGGGACTTAACTCTTGTTTATATCAATCAGCCTACGCTAAAATTGGTTTCGTTATACGTTGTTTTCCTTAAAGTTGCAGTTTCCAAGAACTTACTGACGACACTGAGTAAAGATTTACTGTAAGAGGGCGATATCCTTTGATAACACATTTACTGCTGCGAATGTTCACCCTTCCTAATTTTCTCTCTGCATACCAACCCATCCAAACATCCCCAGAACAAAATTGTCTGGACATGTTCTTAGTCAAAGACATTACAGCCCATAAAAATAGGAAAATATGAAGTATGGTTTGTTAAAATGAAAAAATATATTAATTTTTCTAAGATTCTGGGTAAAAGAATTGTCCATCCTCATTTTGCTGGCTCGTTAGCCCCTCACCGCACCAGTAGAGTTCTCTGTACCCTATCACAGGCCCCCTCTCTTTCTGAGTCCCCAGAGGCTGTCTCTAGTGTATTCCAGCTTCCAGACAAGCAAGCTCCATGCTGATGGGCACCCTGAATCCTCGGGGTGCCAGAGATATGCCTTTGGCAGAGTGCAGAAGAGCTCTTTGTACTTCACATCATGGAACAGGGGCGGGGCGGGGGGCAAAGCGGTGTTGCCTAGGCCCCAACACCTTACAAGAGTGTTAGTGAAACCAGTTATTATATTTTTAATACTCTCTCGCACTTCAGTGAGTCCAGAATGGGGACCCAATTAACCTCAGTGCTTCTACTTCCCTATCAGGCTGTTCCTTGGTTAAATTACTGGCTGATTATACACTCATTGCACCCCACCCATTCCTCTGATCACCCAGGTATGTCCACATCCCAGAAATGGCAGGATCCAGGCTCAAACTGAGGCAGAGCTCCCCCTGACACGCGGGTGTCAATGTGAAGCTGTGTGCATGTTAGAGTCAGGCAAATGGGGCTGATCTAGAAGCCTCATCAGCAAATCCACTGCTGAGTCACAGTTGAGGGAAAGGACCTCACTGTGAAAGGGCTCACCAGGCTCCTAGGTTGTAGCTGTCTCACACCCTAGCGGAGTGTCACTTGGAGTTTTGCTAAAGGAACAACCTAAATGAACGCAAAATCCTGCCAATACCTTCTGGTTGCTCACGGGGTGTGCAAAATGAGCCTTTTCATCCCCACAGTCAGGAGGGTGAGGCTTGCTAAGGACAGTTTATTAATTCCGTCCTCTTAGGACAGGCCATGGCCCCCTGTCAGGGCCACCTGCTGGTTCGTCTGTGGGAGTTAGAAAGAGGTGCCTCCTGTCCTCGGCGAACCCAGCTGGGGGTGGAAAAACAGCTTGCACCACACATGTCCCTCGGATTCTGCAGAGCAGGCAGCTGTTAGGGGGAGAAGAATGGCACGGAGTCGTCCTGATCCACCTTTTCACATGTGAAGCCCAGAGAGAAGGAACCTGGCCGAGGTCACAGAGTCAGCGATAAAGGGAGAGCTCAGGTCTTCTGAAGCCCAGGCCCCCTGGTCATTTCCGTGTGTGGGAAGCAGCAGCTTCATGGCCCAATCGGAGGAGCCAGTGCTCCCTTCCCTGGGGAGCAGAGCAGGCTCAAGGATTGACTAACTCAGTCCCAGGAGTCCCTCTTCTCACTCAGAGTTCTTACTACTCGTGTCCTCTGCCCGAGACTGGGAGGAACTCAGTCCTGTGTCCTCGTGCGGAGGTGATCTGAAGAAGGGTGTAGTGAGGTGGATGACCGAGTGAGGATTTCTGCAGTCCGTTCTCCACACCCCCAGCACACGTGCAGAACCGCAGTTCTGGTCCACCAACAGTGGTTCTCAAACTCTGCTGTGCACCAGAGTCAAAGACACACATTTTCAGCCCTGTCCCCCAGAGTTTTTGACTCAGTGCGTCAGAGGTGGGCCTGAGAATTTGCATTTCTAACGAGTTCAAGGTGATACTGCTGCTGCTGTTCTGTGGACCACATTCTGAAAACCACTGGCCTAGAAAAATAGACAAGCCCCCATCCTTTCCTCCCTCACCTTCCTCATGCGCTCCCTCCTCTCATCTCCTGCTTTGCCCTCTTCTCTTTCCTCCCCTTCCCCCTCTTTAGTCTTCTTCCCGCCTTCCAAAGCTGATGGAATAAGCCTGGCTCTGCTGGGGACCTGGGTTCTAGTTCCAGCTCCGTCACTGACTAAATGTGTGGCCTGGGGCAAGTCACCTCCCCTCTTTAGGTCCAAGAAGAGGCCGTGGCCGAGAATGTGAAATACCCCTATTGCCAGCTGCTTCCCAGCTATGACCGCATCCGCCAGGGTCCGTCTCTGCATCCCCAGGGGCTCCTCGGTGCAATGCTTAAAGAGAGGCTGGCGAATGCGCTCAATGGCCTTCACACTTCCGTCCCGCTCATATTCTTGGATTCTGACCTCTTCTTCCTCCCAAATCTAAGCTTTTTCCCTCTTCAGTGGAATATGATCATTGGGGTCTTTCTAGGACAAGAGGAGGTGAAGATGCTCCCGCAAACCAAGCGATTGTTGAGGAGAGAGAGCCATGGAACAGCCTGTGACTTGAGGGAATCAGGCCCCAGAAAGCAGCAGAGGGTGCTGCCCAGGGCTAGGAGCCCCGGGGATCCAGACAGCCCAGCGGTGAAACTCGGCCCCCACAAGCCGAGGCTCCAGCAAGGGGCGCCAGAGAGAAGGCCAGTGCCAGTCTGGTCATCCCAGGTATCCAGTCTGGGTGGGCTGGTGCGCCCTAGGGGCGTGGACGCTTCAAGACACGCCCCAGACACACTTAAAGTAGCTGCGCGAGCCCGTGCGGGGAGGAAGGAGAGAGAAAGCTCCAGCTGCGGCTGGGCCCACTCTGACCCAGGCCTACACCCAACCCGCACGCACGCACCCCGCTCCAGACAGCGCCATGCGGGGCCTGAGTGTGGCTCTGTGGCTCTTCCTAGTCCTGCGCGCGGGTGAGGCCCCTCCGCCCGGCCGTGGGAGCAGGACCCGGGGTGGGGTCCTGGAGCTGGGAACTGTGTCCTGACCCCGGGTCTCGAGGATGAGTCCGATAGAGGGAACTAGCCCTGACCCGGACACACTGGGATGTCTGGAGAGCTTGGTGGAGGAAGGCCTCGAAAAAGCGGACCTTCTGATGCGCCAGTGAGAGGCTCGGGCGAAGGCGTGGAGGGGAGAGCCTGGGAACGCAGGGAGGGCGTCGGAGGCTGAGCGCCCCTGATGAGCATGGAAGCCAGAGGAGGGTTGAGGGCCCAGAGCGGCTCTACTTCTCCGGAGTCACCTCGGGGAGGGAGATGGGGGGAGTCCAGGGGATGAGAGGAGAAGAGGGGCGAGATGCCTCCCAGGAGACCGCTCCAGGGCGCCCTGCAGGGCGCAGGGATGGAGAAGGGGGCTCAGGCGGGGCCCCGCGCGCCTGCACCGCCGCCTCCCAAGGTGGTCAAGGTCCGGGCTGTGAGACTGAGGCCGGACCTCAGGTAGATGTTCGCAGGGGTCGAGGGCCCGAGCTTGGCGGTTGCCCGGGTGCAGTCCTGGAGCGCTACAGGGAGGGCCGGCCCACATTCCGGGTGCTGCCGGAGAAGGCAGGCTGTGGGCACCGCAGTCTTGACCCTTGGAGTGGGGATGCCAGGAGAGTGTGACCTGGTCCCCGGGGGGGCGGAAACTGGCCCCAAAGCCTCTCGGGGAGGGCAGGCCGAGTGCGGGAGCAGCTCTGGGTCCCGAGGCTGGGAGCTCTCAGGGACTCTGAGATGGGTCCCCACCAGAAGGAGGGGCCTAAGCAGAAGTCCTCTGAGGACTGTGTGTCCTGGCTCAACATAGGTTTATTTACAACGTAGAAAATAGGTTTTCTCACTTGCTTTCCCTAAAGACGAAACAGGCTCAGAGAGGTCAGATAAGTTGCCTTGAAGTCACCTGCTAGCGGAGCAGGAACTTGAAGCTGACTCAGCCTCCCTCTGTCGGTCCTGGCACTGTGCCCCTGAGGGAGGCTATGCAAGGGGCATAATCACAGATGCCCCAAGAGGGCGCAAGGCTCCTCAGGGGCAGCCAAACCACTCCCCTGGCTCTTGTCTCAGTTCATGAGGGCCCAGGGACACTGCTTAGTGAGGAACCCAGTCCAGCATCCCCTGGAGAACACAGAGGTGCCAAGAGGGGTGGGAACTAGGGAGGTGCTTCCCAGTGGCAAGGCTGTGTTGCGGGTGAGGACTGAGTCACAAAGAGCTGCTGGAGCCATCCTCCTTAAGGGGGGGGGGGGGGGCTGGGGATGCCCTTGGGAAGCTGGGCTTCACTGTCCCCTACCCACAGCACTCAGCGGGATGGAGGTGCAGTGGTGCACCACCTCAGACCCGGAGCAGCAGAAATGCAGAGACATGAGCAAGGCCTTCCAGAGAGCCGGGATCCAGCCCTTCCTGCTGTGCGTCCAGGGCACCTCAGCCGACCACTGCGTCCAGCTCATCACGGTGAGTCCTCTTCCTTCCGCTCTGGCACCTCCACCGGCCAGACGAAAGGGCTCTGACTCAGGAGGGAGCACACAACAGCCTCATTCACTGGGAAAGGCACCAATGTCCCCCTGCCAGTGTTGGGTGATAGGATCTCCTGAGTTTCCCCGGCAACAAGGGCCAGCTCTTTCCTGCATAGGCCCAGGCCAAGCACTTGGAGGCCCCAGAGCGGGTGCCTGCTCAGATGGGCACCAGTGGGGAAAGGTGTCTGAGAGGCAGTGTTTCTTCCACAAGGTTCCTGCTGTACTGGGGACACTGCCCACCCCGCCAAGGGGGTGCCCTGACAGCAGGCTCCTCAGTGGCCCATGGTGGTTACTCTCTGTGCCATGGAGTTTTCCAGAACGGGGCTTGTACCATTTCTGGAGAAGAAGGAACAGGGGCCAGCAGTCTTGGGAAGGCAAGTTGGAGGTGGGAAAGCAGTTCTGAGTGGCAGGGCAGGAGATCTGCTCGCCTGGCACTGCCAATGCTCAGAGGCAGGACTTCAGGGGCAGGACAAGGTGTGACAGGAAGCCTCAGGGATAGGCACAGAGGGACCTGGGTTTTCACTTCAGCTTAGCCTTTGGCAGGTCCCAAGGCCTAATCCAGTCCTGGTCCCATGTGGGCCAAGGCCTTGGGTCAGGCCCCACTGTGAAGGTGGAGACCAATTATATTGGACCACAGTTCTATTCACAGACCCCACGACACATTGATAGCATACTGCCATTTGTGTTTTAAAGTCAACAGGAAAAAATTGAAGAGGGTGTGCGTTTACGTGATTCAGTCTGTGTCTTAGAGAGCAAACCTGAGAAACAGGTTGGCTGGGGGCTGGGAAACAAGAGTGAGGAAGACTCACTTTTCACCATTCTGTACTACCTGATTTTTTCACTGCGTACATCTCCTATAAGTCCTGTAAAATTAATCATATTTTTCAAATAACTAATTAGAAAAACAAGGTGAGTCCTTGGGCCTGGTAAAGGGGGAGACACCTAAGCTCTGGTGGGGGAGGGGCCTGCAAGGCTGAGCCAGGACAGGGCTCCTAGGCCAGACTAAGAGGACCAGTGTGGACCTCCGAGGCTTTTCAAGGGGCCCTAGGTAGGTGTCCCTGAGCTTCTTCCTGTGTTAGCTAGGAGGGACCAGGAGTGGCGGGTGGGGCTGAATCACGTGTTCCCAGCAGGCTGGGGAAGCTGACGCCATCACTTTGGATGGAGGAGCCATTTATGAGTCAGGGAAGGAGCACGGCCTGAAGCCCGTGGTGGGTGAAGTATATGATCAAGGTCAGAGGGGCAAGTGGGAGGAGGGCTGGGAGGAGAGGGGAAGTCACTCAGCAGTGTGTCCTTGCTGGGCCTGGCCCAGCCATGAAGCCCTGGAGCTGGTCAGTAGCCGTCTCCCCAGAGCAGTCCTGGAGTCCTGGTCACACAAATTTTCAAAGGCCCCCCCTAAATCTCTCTTGACACCCCCCTTTCCCCAAGATCGAGGGTGCCGGAGACACAGAAGGCTGACCCGTACCTGTTCTTCCTCATGGGGATCCCAGCAGACCCCTAATTCCCACCCACAAACTTGCCGAGGGGCAGCCCCGTGCCTGGTGCAGTGTTGGGTATGACTGCCTGTGGTAAACACCAGTAGTGCCTGGCCCCCACGCACTTGAGGGGCCGTCTGTCAGAAGCAGCAGGAGTGGGAATGGGGCCAAGCGAGATGTGGTGACCAAGAGGGGCAGAAACACAAGTCCCAGCTCTGTCCCTTCCTGTGACTTCCTGGGACCTGGGACAAGCTTTATTTCCTTGACCATAAAATGGGGATAGTGATCCCTGCCAATGTGCGAACACCTGACATGTGGCATGGGTTGGAAACGTGAGTTCCTTTGCCCCTGTCCCTTACCTCACACCAGGCATGCCTCAGCTCAGCCTGCCCTTTGCACCTCTCCCACCACCTCCACTTGCCCAGTGCCTAGCCTCCGTCCCAACCCAATTCAGTTGTCACCTCCAAGAAGCTCCCCCAGGCCTTCCCACCCCTGCAAATGTCCTCTCTTTCCGGCTTCCCAGAGCACTGACTCACCCTTCGAGGGTTCTGTCCCCTTCTGTCTTGTGTTCTTTGCTCTCACCATAGTGGGTTCCCTGAGAGGGCCCTGGTCCTCATCTTTGGTACCCAGGACAGGGTCTCTCTTGGTTACCTGTTGAATTAGTGACTGTCAGATGACAAAGGACACAGTCCAGCCCTGTGAACAAGCAGACTTTTCACTCAACAGCCAGAAACAATCCTTCCTCTTGAGCCCCAAATATAGATCTTCCTCTTTAATTCATGCATCACATTTATTAAGCACCTACTGCATGCCAGTCGTGAGCATAGCAACAGAAAGCCAGTTTCTGCCCCTCAAAGAACAGGTGTCAGAAAATAAACAAATAAACACCAAAAGAGTTGTAGTTACAGATGTGGTGGGTGCGTGAAAAAGTAAAGGCCATGAGGGAGAAAATACAGGATGGGGGGACCATTAAAACAGAGCGGGCAGGAGAGCTTATCTGGGGAAGTGACATTAAGTGGGGCCCAGACGAGAGTCCCAGGTAGGAAAGATCTTAGTGTGTTCAAGGAACTGAAAGAGGCACAGCGGGCAAATCAGAGGGCGGGACCAGACGAGGCTGCTTAGGTTGCCCAGGGCCAGACTCAGGTGTACAAGGAATGACACAGGTTTTGTTTTCTAGAACTCAACTTCAGTCTGACCCTGGGCACCCACCACCATGGGGCAGTCATGCGTGCACACTCACACTCAAGTGTCAGTGATAGGGCGCCTTCTGGGCATCAGTCCCCATGGACGAGTCATTTCTGCCTTGTCTGAATGGCCCCTTCTCGGCCACGTTTGGCCCAGGGGAATCTTTTGCAAGGCTATAGGCTGCTGCCCACCCACATGCACCGCAGTCAGGGTCTTGAGTGATGGCGGGACCACAATGTTCTGTCCATCTATCGCCTACCTGCCTATCTCTCCGCTCCCCTCAGCACTAGTAAGTCCCTTTTTCTAATCAGAGGGAAGCCACTGCCCTGCTCTCCCTGCTCTCCCAAACACTGCCCACAATGTCACTCCCTCAACCTTTCTGAGTTCTCCAAAGGGAGAACTTTCGGGGAACAAAACTCGCAGGCCACTTCTGCCTTGGCCCAGCTACAGAGCACCCCTGACACGCACGGATGTCGATCAGTCGAGTGCCAGCTGACTTGGGAAGGAAAGGCAAAAGTTAACTAATGAAATAATATCTCAATATCTACCAAATGAGGCTGGTGGGGGGCAGGATCTGGGACAAGACATGTGGCTCGCACTCATTTGCTCCCTCAGGAACTAGAACACCACACACACACACACACACACACACACACACACACGCCTGTACGTCCACACACATGTGCATTCACACACAGGTTCATGTGTGCGCACCCTTCCCCCACAGCCTTCCTAGTCAGTCCCAGCCTTTCTCAGGGCTCCTCCCTCACCATCCTGGCTCCCCTCCCATCCTAGATATTGGCACCTCCTATTACGCGGTAGCCGTGGTCAGGAGGAGCTCTAACCTGACCATCAACGCCCTGAAAGGCGCGAGGTCCTGCCACACGGGCATCAACAGGACGGCGGGCTGGAACGTGCCTGTGGGCTACCTGGTGGAGAGCGGCAGGCTCTCGGTGATGGCCTGCGACGTGCTGCAAGGTGAGGCCTCTGGAGGGCGGGCGCCTCTCCTACAGCCTCCGGGCTTCCCCTCTCCTGGCCTCATCCCTTCCCGTTCCCTCACAGGACAGCCTTCCTCCAGCTCACTTTCTTCCTGCACCTTCTTTAAAGAACGGCACAGCCCCAGCTCTGCCAGGGGCCTCCCAGACACCTAATAGTGGCATCCCTCCCTCCTGTCTTTGATGCTGGCCAGCCCAGTGTTGCCACCATGGTAACTTCTGCTTGAGGACTCTTTCAGGGCAGCCGACTCTCACCCCTCACCCTGACACACGGGCGCAGCCCACGCTGGGGCATCGCGAATCGCAGCTCTCACTGGCGGAGACCTGGTGCAAGCTGCTGTTTACAGAAAAGTGTCCTCAACTTTACAGATTCAGAAACTCTGTTTCTTCAGGACCCAAGCAGGCTGCACCCAGACTTGTACCCAGAAAGCTTACACATGCTCGTCACAGCCTCGCTGCTCCCTGACTGACTCATCTGAAGTGAGAACAGGGCTTTCGTGCAGACAGAAAACTCTCCTTGGGAAGGGAGTTCAGAGTGATCCGAACGCGGGGCTGAAAATGCGATGCAGGAGGGGAGTCAGGCGAGGACCTGAGCGTCTCAGCTGGCAGCCGAGAGCCCTCATTCTGGCAGCCTGGGCTGACGCCCTGCTTCTCACGCTTTGGGCTTCTTTACTGGGTCACCTACTGGCCACCCAGTTGTGTCCATCTCTCCACAGTGGACACTACAGCAATGAGGTGGCCCCTGACTCATGACCACTACACCCTCAAACTGCTCTCCTGGGATCACACCACCTGCCAAGTAGAGTTTGGAGTGTCCCCAAATCCCTTGCCCACAAGAGCGCCGCCTCCTGCTTCGCCCCACAGCTGACCAGTGCTCCTGGGAGTGGGTGCAGGGTGGGGGTTTTGCAGAAGACACAACGGTCTTCTAAGGCCCTGACTGGGCTGTCAGATAGATGATCGGCCCTCAGACAGATTACCTCATTGCACTTCGGTTTTCTTATCTCGTAAAATGGAAACTGACCGCAGGGCTTCGAGGTTGGGAGGACGGCGATGACTCACCCGTAGTCTTCAGTAGTCTTCGCACAGTGCGAGGCGCAGGGCGTGCGCTCACCTCGGAGCTGTGGTTACTAGGAGTTCAACTTCCACGCCTCTCGGCGGGCACCTGGCAGTTGTGCACACACATGTGTGTACACGCATGCACAAACCCACATGACACATGCCCACACATGTATGTACTGCCCCCACACAGGCCCAACCACCATGTGAACCAGCATGGCCCCAGAACGCCTGGAACCCATGTCCTCGTGGAGGGTGGCCAGGGGTGTGGGGCTCATCAGCCACTTGACACTTTTATTAAACGTCTTCTCCCCCGCGGGGAGGGGGGCGGGTTGCAAAACAAGGCCAAGAAAGGGCGCCCGCCCTGGAAGAGCTCTGTCTAGCTAGCAGATGAGCACAGTGACTGGCATCCTGCTCACCCTTCGGGCACTGGCACGGCCTCAGCACAGGACAAATATTTGTCAAGAGGGCGGAGGTGGCTGGAAACCATGCGGAGCTGACCCCTTCACTCCTGTTGCCTGCTGCTCCCCTCCCCTCCCCTCCCCCCTCCCCCGTTTGGGGATTCGTTGTCTATCAGATTAATCATGCTCATTAAGCAGTAATTTATTTCTTTCCCTGCTTTCATTGACTGCTTACCCCTACTGATTTTGAGATGAAAGCCTTAATGAGAACAGCATATAGTTGTGCTCTGCGGCCTTTTGGGGTGAATGGTTCATGTCCCTGAGCCGTTTTTGAACAACAGCCGTTGCTCCCCAGTGCCCACACTTTTGTGGCCTCAGTTTGGGAATCACTGATTGGAAGCAGGTTCCCAGTTTTGCTCCAACTGAAGGATCCAACCCCGGCCCTGGGGAGCCCAGCCCTCCACTCCTGCCTGAGTGGCCTGCACCCTCCCTAGAGGACAGGGCAAGGACCCTGAAGTACAGCCGCTCACCTCCCTCTTCCTTCCCACAGCTGTCAGCGAGTATTTTGGGGGCAGCTGTGTCCCCGGAGCAGGAGAGACCAGTTACTCCAAGTCCCTGTGTCGCCTCTGCCGGGGTAACGCCGCTGGGGAGGGGGTGTGCGACAAGAGCCCCCTGGAGAGATACTACGACTACAGCGGGGCCTTCCGGTGAGCGGGCCGGGCGGGGCTGGCGGTCGGCGGGCTGAGGCCCCGAGAGCTGGGGACAAGCACCCAGGACCCAGGCAGAGAGGGCCCGGGGGGAGCGGCCGGTCTGCGGCATCACAACAAGGCGGCCTCTGTACAGTCCGTGCGCTCTGGCGCTTTAAACACAACCGCAGTAGGCCAGACGGGACTTGCTCAGAGGTCAGCATGTCTGGTACACTTAGGGAGGAGAGGGCTCGGAGAGCAGAAAGGACAAAACAGCCTTTTGCCACCCCACGTCCCCATTCCGGTGCCTCAGGGCGGTGGGGGTGGGGAGTGTGCCAGGGCCCCTTTGGTTCAGACTGGCACTTTGGAGGAGCCCGCTGTGGACGCGAGTGTGTCGCCGCCGCGGTGCAGGCGCACGGCCCCCCCGTGAGGCCCCGGGCCCGGGACGGGGAGCGGAGCCTGCGGGCCCTTCTCGCCGCCCGGCCTCGGCCTTTCCGCCGCCAGCAGGGAGGTCTGCGGGCGCCCGCGCCCCAGGCTGGGATCTGCGTAAAAGGCAGTTTTCAGCGCAAAGAGAAGCACGGGTCTGTGTCCTCCAAGCCAGAGACTGTTGCATGCCCCACCTCTCCTGGTGTCGTCCCCCGTCCAGTGGAGACCCAGGCAGCACCGTGGCCCGCGGCCCCTGGCCTGCCTCCCTCACTGGGCAGTGCCATGCAGAGGGCACTTCGAGTCCTCCACCCTCCTCTCAGGGCCTTTGTCAGGGCATGAGGGGGTCTAGTCCCGTCCCCTGCCTTGGGACACAGTCGTCTTCAAACCCTCAGTGTTGCAGCTGCAGCTGCCGCTGAGCTGAGAGCAGCTACCGCAGGAGCTCCTGCTCCTTCCAGGTCGCGCTGTACAGGACCCACACAGGTGACAAAGGGTCTCTCCCCATGGGAGCCACTTTCGCATCCCCACTCCACAGGTGATGAGGCTAGGAAGGCCCCACAACGTGGCAAAGCCACACGGAGAGCTGGCGCACGAGACGGCCTGTGAAACCCACGCCCGCCAGGACCAGCCCTCAGTCCGGGCCAGGCCTCCAGAGGCGGAGGGTGGGCAGGGGCCCTGGGGCGCAGGGGGCGCAGCGCCACCCGGGCTCACAGGCTTCTCCCCCGCAGATGCCTGGCGGAAGGGGCAGGGGACGTGGCCTTTGTGAAGCACAGCACAGTGCTGGAGAACACGGACGGTGAGTGGGCGGCGCGGCCGGGCCCGGACCCGGGGCTCGGGTGGGTCTCGGCGGTGGAGTTCAAAGGGCGCGGGGGTGGGGGGTGGGGGGCAGCTCTGACCTGCGATGATTTGCATATGGCTTTGGGTTCTGTTTCCATTTGAAGGTTGGGTTCCAGTTTTCCAAAAAAGTTTGCAAATCCCTGCACTAACGCTCATCTACCATCCCTTCCTGGCATTTTTCTCTTATCTGAAGAAGCTGCCCCTTCATCCCTGGACCAGGCGTTATGTGTTGACCCAGAATATAATTGTCACTTAATTTTTTTTAATTTTGAAATAGCTAAGCTTTAGAAAAGTTTTAAGAGTGATTCAAAGAGCCCCCCTTTATTCTTTCCAGGACACTGACTTCTGGCATTTGCCACACTGACTTGTTCCTTCTCTGTGTGTGTGTCCTTTCTGAGCCCTTGGAGAGAGTGTTCGCCTGCGACCTGCCCCTTCAATAATGCGGTGTGTGTCGCCTAAGACCGGGGTGTGGACTCACCCTCAGTGCTGTCATCACTCTCGGGCAGAGTGACGCTGACACAATGCTGTCTTCTGCAGCCGCATGTTAGATGCACCAACTGTCCCAACTCTGCCGTTGCGGCCATTGTTTTCAGGCCAGAACCTCATGTAAGATCTTACATGCTATTCAGTTATTAGTTAGGTCTTTCCAGTTTTCTCTAACTTTGAATCGTTTTTCAATTTTTTTTTAAAAAATTGTTTTTTGGAAGAGTCAGGCCAGTTATTTTATAGAATGACCCCTATTTTTGACTAGCCAAAGGATCACTTGTCTTTTTAATTGAGGGACAATTTACACACAGCAGAAATTCATCCTTTCCGAAGTGCAGTGCTGTGTTGCCAAAAACGAATAGTCGCGTAACTGCCATCACAGCCGAGACAGCGACTGTGACAGACCCTTCACCCCAACATCCCTCGCAGTCAGCCCTACCCCTGCCCCACCTCTGTAGTTTTGCCTGTTCCGGAATGTCTGATCATTGTCCATTTTTTTAAAAATCATTATCTTTTTTTGTTAATCTTTGTCATTTAAATCATGTCATCTGACATTCATGAAGGCAAACAATGTGAGCCAGATTTGAGGAAGAAAAACAAAGTGATCTGGAGGAGGAGGAAGCACAGGGAATTGTCCCAGCGCAGGACGATCCCAGGAAAACAGGCAGCAGGGACCGGGGCCCCAACCTCAGTCACGCAAAGGAGAATTTGGAAGTTTGAGAAAGAATAGGGATGTATTTGGTAAAAATGGACTCTTTTAAAATGTTGATGATATTCAAAGGAAATCTGAGGAAGTAATTTTTTATGATTTCTTTAGAGTTTTGCTACAACTTTGTGAGGTAGACAAAGCAAATTCTATCATGCCTATCTTTTTATTAAATTTATTGAGGTGATACTGGTTAATAAGTTTATATAATTTTCAAAGGTACAATTCTATGATATGTCATCAGTACATTGCATTATGTGCTCATCACCCAAAGTCTAGGCTCCTTCTGTCACCATGTATTTGACCCTTTACCCTCTTCGCTCTCCCCCCACCTCTCCCCCTCTGATAATCAGCCTTCCGTTGTCCGTGTCTGTCAGATTTGTTTGTTTGTCCATTTGTTGCTTTCTGTTCTGTATCCCACATATGAGTGAGATCATATGGTTCTTGTCCTTTTCCCTCTGGCTTATCTCACTTAGCACGATACTCTCAAGGTCCACCCACGCTGTCGCCAATGGCAGCGTTTCATGTCTTTATGGCTGAGCAGTGTTCCATTGTACACACGTGTCACATCTCTGACCAATTCCCTACCGAAGGACACCTCAGTCGTTTCCGAGTCTTAGCTACTGTGACTAATGCTGCAATGAACGTGGAGTTTTCGTGATCCTACAAGTTATCTCTTCCCTCCTATTTCCTCATTTTTAATTAGTCTTCTTAATTTTCCTATTTGTTGTCAATATCCACTTTTTCAAGCAAATCTCGTTTTCTATTATAAATGAGTTTTATGGAAAGTTTCCAATAATGTGGAAAATTAATTTAAAATGACAAATGAAAAAAGCAGGATGCCAGATTGCCTATCAAGTATGTGCTTAAATATATTTAAAATGGATAGAAAATTTAACCATATTTAAAATGGTTAGAATAGAAAAAAGGACTTGGAGGAAATATACCAAAATATTAATAGGTGGATTAGCATTGCATTAATATGTGGGTGAAGCTTTGCAGAGACCCCTCTTCTCTGTAGGACACAGTTCCGGGCAGGTTCTGTCAGGGCGTGCTTCTGCTGTGGCATCCTGGCCCCGCCCGCTGGCCAGGGCCACATGTCCTGCCTGTGGGCAGAAATGAACTCCTCGTGCATTTCTCTCTCTCAGCTTAAGCTTCTCTTCTCTTACTCTTCTTATCTTTGATAAAAAGAACAGTTTTGTTCATATGTGTTGTATTATTTCCTCAAATCCATTTCATTAGTAGAAATTGGTGAGAGATACAAAGTTTAAGAAAACAGACACAGTCTATGAAGACACCTGGTCTTGTTCAGCCACCAAACTCCTCTTCATTCCGGGTGCTGGCTCCCCCCTCCCAGTGAAGCTCTGGAAGAACCCTCTCTTCACAATGCATCTGTGGCCCGTGACACTCTAACTCTCCCCAGGCTCCCTCTCATGAGCTGTCCCCGATGCCCTCCTAAGTCACCCCAGCTCCACCAGACAGATTTGGCTCACGAGAGGCTTCCCAATTTCCCAGGAAAAACCCTGCCCGCCTGGGGCCAGGCACTGCTGTCACAGGACTTCAAACTGCTGTGCCCGGATGGCAGCCAGGCTGACGTCACTGAATGGAGACAGTGCCACTTGGCCCAGGTGCCTGCTCACGCCGTGGTGGTCCGGGCTGACACAGACGGAGGCCTCATTTTCCAGCTGCTCAGTGAAGGCCAGGTGAGTTTAAGGCACCCCACACAGCTTCTCGAGTGGCGCTGGACCTTCGTATTGTTCACCAGGGTGGTAGCTCAGGGCCAGAGCCATCCCAAAGCTGGGCCAGCACGACCAGGAGGGGCAGGACCCAGGACCGTCCCCTGGGACCCACCCCAGCTAGGGACCCTGGCCTCTGTGGTGTCAAACCTCAAGCCAGGCCAGTGTGAGGAGGGGCCAACTGTGCTGACTGGCTCATGTGAGCAAATAAACAAAATGACAAAACCAGTAAATGTCCCAGTAAATGCCATCGGTGAAACGTGGTGGTGATGTCTTGTAAAGCCGTCGCCTACAAGAGCAGCAAGTCACCGCCTGCTGGCACGCCGGCTTCAGTTCCGCCCCATTTGTGCCACCACTGCTGCACCCCATTGCTTGGTCTCAGTGCCGTCCCACACCCAGGCCACGAGGCCTGTGTCCAGTCAGCTGAGTGTGACAAGGCAGGGTGCCCCTGGAGCACAGAGGAAGGAAGGAGGCCGTGCCTCACCTGGCCCGCACAGGGGGCGTCTGCCCTGAGGGCACAGGAAGAAGGAAGTGGTGGCTGACCGGGCAGGAAGGGACGCCCCCTGCAGCACCTCACCGTCCCCGCCCTTACCCCTTGACACACAGCGTCTGTTCAGCCATGAGAACAGTAGTTTCCAGATGTTCAGCTCCGCAGCCTATGGCCAGAAGAATCTGCTGTTCAAAGATGCCACGTCTGAGCTGGTGCCCATTGCCACACAGACCTACGAGGCATGGCTGGGCCCTGAGTACCTGCGTGCCATGAAAGGTTTCCTCTGTGACTCCAACAGTAAGTCCACCTGCCTCTTCTCCCACCGGCTCCAGCCCAGCCTGGCTGCAAGAATGGCAGGGGCGGTGGGGGGTGAGGGGGACACCACCCCAGGAGGGGAACCTGTTGCTCTCAGTGCCCTGCCTCCAGGGCTTTGGGGAGAAGGCATCTCCAAAACTGGGAGGCCTGCTCTTCCCTGAAGCCCCGCCTCTCTCAGGGGGTGGGATCTAGGCCCCCAGGGTCTGTCTTGGGAAGGGTCCACCCACCCCTCCACACTGGCAGTCACCGAGTCCTGTCACTCCCTCCACAATGCCTCACTCCTCCTGCCCACCATGGCCACGGCCCTGGCTCAGGCGGTCTCCCTCCCGTGCTACTACCGCAGTCTACCAACGGGCTTCCTGCCTCCGTCCATCCCCACGTCTTCTTCACCCACAATGGGGGATGGTGTGCCACTGAGCCAGACCCATGGCAGCCACGGCCTCCCTCAAGACTCCTCACAGCCCCAAGAAGGAGGAACAGTTATCCCATTTTTGAATGAGGACACAGGATCAGATCGCTAAACAAGTCACCCCTTATTGCTAACAAGGGAAAGAGCCAGAATTTCCCCTGGGTCTGATTCCAAGTTCTGCCTGCTGAGATGCCAGCCCCCAGGGCTCCAACCCCACAGGCCGTGCTTGGGCGGCCCGAGGCAGGCGAGTGTGCGGTGACCCTGCGCTCACACCCACACAGGGCTGCCGCACTACCTGCACTGGTGTGTGCTGTCCACTCCTGAGATCCAGAAGTGTGGGGACATGGCTGTGGCCTTCAGCCGGCAGGGGCTCAGGCCCGAGATCCAGTGTGTGTCCGCTGAGTCCCCCCAGGACTGCATGGAACGCATCCAGGTGGGGGCTGTGACAAGAGGGGCAGAACGGGCCCTGTGGAAAGCGGTGGCAGTGCCTGGACAGTCCTTACCCTCCTTCCCCTGTCCCACCTGGTCTAGGGACACAGAACAGCCTGGGAGGGGAAGGTCTCCTGTGACAACTGCACAGAGAAAGGAAGCAGGACCCACAGGGACCAGCCACCTCACCCCAGGGAACAGGGCAGAGGGGGGCTGTTGACCCTGAGCAGGTGGCCGGGAGTGTGAGACTGGCCCTGCGGCCCTGGGTCAGCCCTTCCCCTTTCTGTGTCTCAGGCCCCCTTGTGCACAGCGGGGTGGGCGTGGGTCATCACTTGTTACACATTCTGACGGCAACCCGCAGTCAGCGACACATTTTACATTTTACATCAATCACTGTCTAGTCTGCAAAACTTTTCTTCCAGATATATATCTTTAAAAAATTGTCTGTAGCTGGAGATATGAGACAAAACAGTACTTCCCCTTACCAAGTGTAATGTATGCTGGCACTTTAGTTCTATTAGGTACTAGTCTTTTTTTTTAATTTTAGGGGGAGAGAGAGACATGATTTGTTGTTCCACTTACTCATGTGTTCATTGGTTGATTCTTGCACGTGTCCTGACTGGGAATCGAACCCCAATCTTGGTGTATCAGGACCATGCTCTAACCAACTGAGCTATCTGGCCAAAGCTAGTCTTTTTTTCTTTTTTAACGCTCATCATGGCCCATCACGCTGACCTGGCACCACTGACATGACTCCCGCCTGCAGTTAAAGGCACTGGTCCTGGTCCTAGGCCCACTCAGCCCTGTTTGACTTCTCTGACTAGAGACAGGGCCAGGGTTCGGTGGCAGCCCGAGGTCCTGAAGTCAGGGATGAGGTCTTACCACGGCGACAGGTGTCCCAGCAGCTCCTGGGTTCCTGGACTCCTCCCCTCCTGCTTTTTAAGAGCAAGTAGGTGGGACCTGAGGTGAGAAGCATTTTTCAGGGTGGTCTCCCAGTGCAGGCCAGACCAAAACCTCTCAGGAGTGTCCACCTTGCCTCTTGAGGCAGGGCCCTATCTGTCAGCCAAGGAGCCTCCTTCTCAGGCCCTCAGACGGCTTTCTTTTAAGACCCAGGCGGTTCGCCCATTTGCACACACATCTGGCAAAGGTCTTCTACCCGTGCTGTGTGCCGGCCCTCGGCCAGGTGCCGGGCTACAGCACAGAGCCCTAGGCCTGTGAAGGCTGGCATTCCAGGGGGAGAGCCCTCACAAGCAGGAAGGCAGAGGCCGTGCAAGGCTCTGCTCAGGAGACCCTCACAACCAGGCGACCCTCTCCTGGCAGCAGGACACCCTCAGAAAACATTCACTGAAAGAATGAGACACTCATGAACAGGACTGCTGGTGAGGGCTGGTTTCAGGCCTCTGGCCCTCCAGGTGCCCCTCTCACCTGTACAAGCTCACAACGGAAGGAAAGGCCTGACCGGGCAGGATGGGGTCACCAGGAGACGGGAGCCAGAGGCCAGAGTCCCCAAGTGACCTGGCCCTGATGCCTCCGTCAGATCCCAACCCCCAGCCTGGCCACTCTTTCTGTCCCCCTACAGGCTGGGCAAATTGACGTTGTGACCCTGAGGGGCGAGGACATTTACACTGCAGGGAAGACGTACGGCCTGGTTCCAGCGGCTGGGGAGCAGTATGCTCGTGAGTGCAGGGGACAGACAGGCTGCTGGCTTTGGCTTTGAGGTGGCTGGTATTTTTACATACATGTAAACTTGCACTGGGCCGTTTTCAAAAGCTGCAGCTCTCCCTCAGTGCTTCTGTCCCTGGTCTGGCTGTTGTCTGTCACAGGCAAGCCCCTCCTGCCCCAGGCCTCAGTGTTCCTGTTCAGTTATTGGAAATCTGGTCAGAGTCAGTGAACCTTCTGTAAATGCTCACAGAGTAAGCACTTTAGGCTTTACAGGCCACATACAGACTCTGCTGCCTATTTTTTAACAACGCTTTAAAAATATAAAAGCCGTTCTTAGCTTGCAACCCAAGGCAGACAACAGCAGGCCCTGGACTAGCAGCCTCCTTGGCCTCATGCCACCCAACCATGGGGTTCACTGTGGGTGGCCCACCTTCGCAGGGACCTAACCTGAAGCCTTGGTGCCCTGTCCTCTTAAGGGGTGACCTCAGGTTCCTTCCACCTGGTTGTGGAAAATGTGTCTGTGCCCCCACCTCTCTCCCAGGAGGTGAGAAAAATAGCACCTGGGTGTAAGGAAAGAAAGAAAACCCTCCGGGTGAGAACTGCTGGCGGGCGAGGGGGCGGGAGAAAGAACTCCAAAAGCAGAGCCAGAAGCTCTTCTTGGGCGATGGGTCCCGCTGCCACTCTGCTCCCTGCACAGCCACCAGCCCTCAGGCCTGGGTGCTCATGAGCCCGTGCAGCCAGGGCCTGGACACTGGGCAGGACAGGCAGGGGCAGGGCCAGGCCTCTGGGGTGCAGAGCAGCAGGAGGGAGGGGATGAGGGAGGAAGGGACCCTGGCGCTGAGGGGACTCACCGGTGTCCCCTTCCCCAGCGGAGGACGGGAGCAGCTCATACTTCGTGGTGGCCGTGGTGAAGCGGAACAGCTCCTACGCCTTCACCCTGAACGAGCTGCGGGGCAAGCGCTCCTGCCACTCGGCCTTTGGCAGCCCTGCCGGCTGGGGCATCCCCGTGGGCGTCCTGGTGCAGAGGGGCTTCATCCAGCCCAAGGACTGCGACGTCCTCACAGGTGCCACCCTCCGTGGGAACACAGATGCGCGAAATCTTTTTGGGGGTTGGCTGGGGCCAGGGACCCTCTCCAAGCTCGACCCCACAGAAGGCAGCCCCAGAGATTCCTCTTCCCCTTTGACGTGGCCCTTGCTCGCAGGAAGGATGGGACATATTCTTGGCCACCCCGGGGACAGGGGTATCTGGTGCTTCTGTGGAAGCTGCTGTGGTGCCCCACCCACTTACTCACCCAGAGTGGAACTGGCTCCAGGGGGCACAGGTTCCACAGCAGCTGCATCACCTCTGGTCACGGGGCTGCCTCATCCCCCAGCCACCCTCGGCATTGGGGGGACCTACTGGAAAGCGGCTGCCCACCTGCATTAGTGCTGCAAACACCCTGACCACGCACCCGCCACATGCCATCCACGGGGCCCTCCCCGTATGTTAAAGGTGCACTTTTGTGGTGAAAGGAAGGCAGGAGGAAGCTGGCAAGGTCCTTGGGCCGACTGCGCACACACCTTTGTCCGGGCTGGCACCGCCTACACAAGCACACAGGGGTGCTGGGATTGGCTGCCTCTGCTCCCAGACAGCTGGACAGGGGCTTTGACCGGAACAAAATAGCTGATGAGGTAGTGAGCTCCCCATCCCTGAGGGAGTTCCAGGGAAGACTCGGTGACCACTTAGCAGAGCATATCCACGGGGCTCCTGTATCTGTTCTCTCATCCCTCTGACTCTCACAGGAGTAGACTTGCCGCTCTGAGCTGGGTGGCCAGTGGAGCGCATGGGTGGTCTTAGGCCATGAGGCTGGGCAGGGTGGGCCACCTCCTGTCTCCTTCCTGGCTGCCCTTTCTGCACCCGCCCCCAACACAGCCCTTTCCCTGCACTCCAGCCGTGAGCGACTTCTTCAGCGCCAGCTGCGTGCCCGTGAACAACCCCAAGCACTACCCGCCTTCCTTGTGTGCGCTCTGCGTGGGGGACGAGCAGGGCCGCAACAAGTGTGTGGGCAACAGCCAGGAGAGGTACTTCGGCTACAGTGGCGCCTTCAGGTACTCTGGTGGGCCTGGCAGGCGGGCCAGGGGCTGGCACAGAGGCTGGGACACTCCTGCTGACACCTGCTTTGGCCCTTGTGTGGCAGGTGCCTGTCTGAGAACGCAGGAGATGTCGCCTTTGTCAGGCACACGACCGTCTTTGACAACACGGATGGTACGTGAGGAGGGCAGGGGCCAGAGCAAGGCGGGGCCTCAAGGTGGAGGGGCCGTTCCCCACCCCCAGCACAGTCCAGGCCCCAGGTGTCGCTGGGTCTGGGAGCCAAGAAGCAACAGGAAAGACTGAGTCTAGAAGCCTCTGACCCTTGGGGATCCTGGGGCCCCCAGAGCCTCATGGTGAGAGCAGACCTGTGGCCACACAGCCGGGAACACAGGACACAGGACGGCCTTGACTGGTCTGGAGTCCGAATCCACACCCCACCGAAGCGGTAGAAACTCATTCTCAGTCCCTGCGGGGAGACCCCTGTGGGGTACTCACGTGGGACCAAGGTGGGTGGGAAGCTGGCAGGGGCCTCTCTCCACAGGGCGGTCAGTTCACATCAGCATCTGGTCTTCAGCCCGCAGCCGGTCCTGCCACGTGCAGAGATCATTCCGCAGCCCCTGCGCAACGGGAGGCAAGGCACAATCCCGTTCCTGTTGCTGCGGTTTTTCCTCCAGTGTCTCTTTCCTGAACTCCCTCTGGGAAAAAAGAGCGAGGAACTCTGCTCCGGGACCCCCTAAGCCCACCCTGGGGTCCCGTCAGGGGCAGGGCCCCTTGTCACGCATCACTCCCCTCCCCTTCCTGTTCTCCCTCCGTCAGAGAATTTATTTTATTCATTCTGAAGACCGAGGGTGTTTGCCCCCCAGCGCTCATCATTTGCCCTTTCTGTGCACCCTGCCTACACCCAGGCTTTGAGCCCCGAACGCTTGAGGCACGGCCTCTTCCACTCTGTCCTAACATGTCTCTGCCCGGGAAAGGGCCCACATGGGAGATGGGGGTTGGTGAAGGAAAAGCAAACCCGCTGCAGGAACATCTGTTAGTATTTCAAATCTCAGACCCCACCTGCCCGTGAAGGCCACCGAAGCTGCGGACCCTTTGAGCTGGGAAGTGCCCCAGGCCCTTTGCCACAACCCCCTCCTCCCCTGCCAGCCTTCCTCCTAAGGCCCCGGGAGCGGCCCTGGGAGGAGGGAGCCCGTGAGCTTTGCGGGGTCCGGCCCGTGCTGTGCCAGGGAGGCCTCTCAGAACCACCTGCCCTGAAACACCCACCTTCCAGGTTGCGCAGTTCCCTGTATTTTCGTCTCTATCGTGGGCCCACCTGAAGTTCCTTCTGGAAGTGGGAAGAGGGCGGATACCTGAAGACATAAAAATAGTGTAACTCCCAAGGGCAGTGTTGCTGAGGAAGCCCTGGGACCAACTTCAGAATCACTGGGGTGCTGGTTTAAAGCTCCTGGTCCTGGGGCCTTGCATGGCCTCTCATGGGTTCACACGTGATGTTCTGTGCCACCTGGTCTGAAAACTTCAGCTGTTAGGGGAGGAGGCGAACCACCACCTTTACTAACCCGTTCCACTCTCGGGCCCGAAACCTGTAACGCATAGATGGGGTTCTTCGCCCAGGAGTGGACAAGAGCCTCAGTTTCTTCACTCACAAAGTGGGGGGTGGTCACACCTGCCTTGTGTTGCTGTCGTGAGGACAGAGCGATGCCTGACAAAGCCTGTCACAGAGCAGGGCTCCCTACTCCCTAAGAACCGTAGCTCCTGCCAACATTCTGGACCCAGCTGAGCTTCCTCTTCCCGGCAACAGAGCAGAGCAATTGGAGAATGGAGAATTCGGGGACCTGGCCAGACATTGCCACCTCCTCTCTCCAGTCAAGGATTTAGGGGTCCAGGAGGAGAGCAACCTCTCTCTCTTCCTCCCCCTCAGGCCACAGTTCGGAGCCATGGGCTGCTGCGCTCAGGTCGGAGGACTATGAGCTGCTATGTCCCAACGGGGCCCGGGCCGAGGTGTCTCAGTTTGAAGACTGCAGCCTGGCACAGATACCGTCCCGTGCTGTCATGGTCCGGCCAGACACCAACACCTTTGCCGTGTATGGACTGCTGGACAAGGCCCAAGTGAGTCAGGGCAGGGGCTACATCATTACGTGGGTAGATGACAGAGGTGAGCCAAGCCCCTGGGATGCCTCAGACTACCCGGAGCAGACCTCGGGAGGGACTGAGGAGGCCTAGGGAAGAGCCGGAGGTTCTGTGCTTTTTCACTTAGCCAAGGACATCCCTCCGGCCACTGTCCCCTCTGTCTCCTGCATTATTAAGATGTATTTATTTCCTGAGAGGGGAAAGGAGAGGGAGAGGGAAACATCAATGTGTGGTTGCTTCTTGCGTGTCCCAGGCTTGTGCCCTGACTGGGAATCAAACCGGTGACCCTTTGGTTCGCAGGCCGGTGCTCAATCCACTGAGCCACACCAGCCAGGGCCAGACTTGCCTCTTTAACAACTGCCTATTTGACATTTCAACTGGTATTTCTAACAGGCATCTCACACTGATCAAGTCCAAGGCTGGACGGTCTTCTTCCCTCGGTCTTCCCCACTTTAGCCTTTCCGTTTCCCCGGAAGTCACCTTGGACTCCAGTCTTCTGCTCATGCTCTGCATCCTGTCCATGAGCAAATCCTGCTGGCTGCATTTTCAAACTACACATAGAGTTTGAACCCAGGCTGTCTGACAGCAGGGTCCCTGGGTCCTAACGCACCCTCTCCTCCCTCCTCACCCTCCTTTCCCCTAAACATGCTGACCTGCTGTGGGGGAAGTACCCTGTGTACATGTGCATTTTTCTGGGGAGAAAGCTGATAGCTTTCATTAGATTCTCAAGAGGGTCATTGAGCACCCCCCAAAAGATCGACGGCCACTTCACTCCTTTTCACTATGGCAGCTTCAGCACACCATACCCCAACTCCCATCTGATGACCGAGGTTGATGAGTTGTCGAGCTCATGATTTCAAGCCAGAGTCTTGGCGCCTGCGACCCCCTGCCCTTCCGTTCACTGTGTGTGGACCAGGGGATAGCAGACAGCACCTGGGTGACCGTTTGGGAGCCCGGTGCAGAGCAGGTCTGCCTGTGGTGCTTGCAGGACCTGTTTGGGGACGACCACAATGAGAATGGCTTCAAAATGTTCGACTCCTCTGACTACCATGGTCAAGATCTGCTTTTCACCGATGCCACGATCCGGGCGGAGCCTGTGGGGGAGAAAACCACGTACCTCGACTGGCTGGGCCCCGACTACGTGGCGGCTCTGGAGGGGATGCTGTCTCAGAGATGCTCAGGTGCAGGTAGGGCCCAGCCCTCTGGGCAGGCAGCTGTGAAAACCCTGGGTGGGCAGGCTCACGCCCACGGAGGAGGAGCAGGGGTCCTGCCACCTCGCCCTGTACACTTTCAAGTCTTTCCCCAAAGAGCCTTGAGTGAGCGGAAGGGAGCTCTAGGTCGTTCACATGATCAGGATGAGGTGTCTCGGAGGGTCTGAACAGGAGGCTGCAGACAGTCACAGCAGAAACACGTAGCTGTGTAACCCAGAGAGACCTGGATCGTGAATAGAAATGCTAAAAGTAATCTTTCAGAAAGGATGAGGCAACCACCTAAATATACATGTGGTATAATTTTGAAAGGAATGAATATGTAAAGAAAGCAGAGGAGAGAACATTTGTAATAGCCCAGAAAGAGGGAGCTTGGGGGAGCTGAGTTTACAGAATGTGCTCCGTCCAGTGCAGCCAAGCAGCCTCAGGGCCTCATGCCTGTGTTTCCTCCCTCAGTGGCCACCCCCTCCAGGGCCCCCCCGCTGCTGCTGCTGCTCCCGCTGGCCCTCTCGGCTGGCCTCCTGCAGCCCTCCCTCTGAAGCCGCTCTGGGCCATCCTCACTCCGCCTTGGAATGGAAACCTACTCGGAAATCTATAAATACGGCTGCTCTCCTCAGTAAACCCAGCTAACACAGAGAATCGTGTGATGGGAGAGGGAATGTGAGACACACCGTGGAGCTCCTTGGAGCTGTGATCCCGACATCGGAGCTTCTGTGATTGCTTCAAAGTGGAATAAAGACGACTATTAAAGAAAAGCCCCCAGCCTCGCACTGGAGGTGGGCAGGTCTGTCTTGCTGGAACTCAGCTTCTGCAGCCCAGGCACCGCTTGTCGCTTTGCTACCTGGGGGGGCGCTGGCCAGCCTCCCAGTCACGGTCCACCCACAGGCTGGCACTTCCTCCCTGCAAATCTGCAGGCTCCCACCACATGGGGCTTCATCAGGCTTAGGTTTGGAAAAGGCCAGTTACCAAGGAAACAGGCTGAGCCTGGACTTCCCACGTGTCCCTCTCTGCCGGAGCCACCCAGAGGGCCCCTCCCCTGCTGGTTCCCACTTCCCCTCTACAGAATGGACACTTCAGCTCCCGTCAGCCCCCACTCCATCTGTCCTCAAGGCTCTCTGTTCCAACCTCCCTCCTGAGGACACTGTGTCTGTCCACCAAGGCATCCACAAAATGAGGTTACAGCCAGGCCCTCCAGGGAGGCCAAGCTGCTGGGCACACACAGGCCCTCATTCTTGTCTTCTGTGGCTCGGTGTGGCCCAGCCCCTAGGATGCCTGATCGTGCTGGGCTGGCAAGGGCAGGGAGACCAGGGCTGGACCATTGGGATGGAACATTCGAGGAAATGCTGCATTTCCTTAGACAAAGGAAATGCTTCTTCATAAAAATGTTTAAGGGGTGTAGGGCTTGACGCAGGGTTGGGGAGTCTAAAATTCTGCTTAAACACCTGTCTGTTGTGGGGAGGGCAGGCCTCAGAACTAGACATGCTGTGGCCCTGCCATTCAGTGAGTTCAACTGCCCCAGGCTGCCCCAGGGTTAAGCCCAGTCAGCAGGAGTCCCCACTCCTGTATTTCCTCCTCTTAGGCTCCATGCCACCCCTTTCTCCTGCCCCCAGCGTGGCCCCCACCACGCCACAGCTGCTCCTGTGCCTCTGGTAGCAGCAGGTGCCTCCAGACTGAAGGTCAGCGGTTGCCCAAGGAGCTCTAGGCCCTGGAGCAGGATGCGGCTGAGACTTTGGGGTAGCACGAGGACCTCTGAAGAGCTGGGAATGGAAGGGTGCCGTTTTCTGTGTTGGAGGAGCCGTAAGCCCGGGTCAGGTACTGAGGGGAGCTCCGTCTCCTCACCCAGCCCTGCGCCAAGAGGACCCGAAGGTCCCTCCAGAGGAAGAGGGTCCCTCTCCCCATCTGCTGTGCGAGTCAGCGGGAAGTGCTTGGAGAAGGCCCTCTCTCTACTCCATTATTGCCACGGTTGTCTCAGGAACCAGAACAAGTTTCCAGAACTGCCAGATCTTATTCTGAATTTTGCTCCTTGAAAAAAAAGTAAAAGGAGAGAAGAAACAGGAGCAAGCCACCCTCGTCAGCAAACTAGGTGCCGCGTGGGCCTGGAGCTATTTACACCTCAGTCTGCAGGGGCCTCAGGGACACTGCACCCCCAGCTGTGGGCGTTGGGGCGGATCCCTTCCATCTCCGAGCAGCAAAGGAGGCCTCTGACCACATTCCGGCCATAGTCCTACCTGCCTGACGGGTCTCTTCACCCTGCTGGGGCACGCCCCCACCCCACTGCGAGGGGTCAGAAGGAGCCAGCCTCTGCTATCCAGCTTTGTACCCTCTTCACCGAGGGGAGCAAATGATTCTTCTTGGACCTGATGATTGTGTAAATTTTTTTAAGAGAGATAAGTGCAGTGAGAGTGTATTTCAGTGTGGCTACCCAGGCTTAGTATGCTGCCCAGCCTGTGACACCTGCATTGTGAGCCACCCAAGGTGTGGCCTGTGTGAGTGCTGTGTGACATTTGATTGTCAGGTGACGGCGGGTGGCCACCGCTGTGTTCGTGCTCACGAAACAAGTTGGTTGGTTTGCTTTTTTCAATAAAGCCGAACAGCCTGTACCTGCTGAGGCTTGGATTCTGATAGAGACCCTCTGCTGCTGATTGATTTTGTCTTCATTGGTGGCCAGAGGCCGACCTGCCCCAGGTCACTCAGAACAGCAGCTCCACTCAGAACCCTGTCCCCCGAGAACACAAGTCAGGGACCAGTCAGGGCCTCCAGCCAGTGAGGCCCCCACTCCCCTCTCCAATATGGACTGGTTCCCTGCCCCGCCCCCAGGGCCTCCGTCATCCTGGCTCATCCCACTGCCTCGACCCCCTCAGCCTCTTGGGTGTCCACTCCTCAGAGGAAGATGCAAACTTTTCCATTGCCCCTGCCCTGTGTCCCCAAAATAAACTACCCACACCTCTTCTCTGGCAAGTTCACTGCTAACTCGCTGGAGTGGAGGGAAGGGGGTTGGGTCTCCAACAGTCCTCACAGTGGGGCTCTCTGGCCTGCGCAGAAGTTTGACAGCCAGTGCCCTGCTCCTGCTCAGGGAACAGAGATTCCCTATGCACCCTCCCCCACATCTCTGCCCTTCACTCTGTCCCCAGGACAGCCTTCCTCCCTCGCAGCAGACATGTCACAGAGCTGGGTCTTGCTCCCCACCGCACAGAGGCCATTTCCTGGGGGTTTGGCCCAATCATGGTGAAGCTAGGCAGCCCGGAGACCTGGTGGCAGAAGTTGGTGACAGTATCTCAGCACAGCACCACACCACAGGGCTCAGTTTCAGCTGATCACTCAGCTCTCCTGGTGCTGCCTCTCCCTGCCTCGAAGCTTTGGGAGAGTTGCTGAGCATCTGAGTGCCAGAGCCTCATCTGAAAAACAGGCAGAGTACGCCCTGGCCGCTGTGACTCGGTAGGTCGGAGCGTTGTCCCAGTAAACCAACCTCATGGGTCTGATTCCTGGTCAGGGCACACGCCTCAGCTGAGTCTGGTCCCTGGCTGGGTCACGCAGGAGGGCCACCATTCCGTGTCTCTCTCCCACGTGCATGTTTCGCTCCCGCCCTTCCCCTTCCTCTAAGATCAATGAGCATGTCCTCGGTCAAGGCTCAGCTCATACCACATGTGAAGCACCATGCTTGAGACGTCACAGCGGCAAAAAAGGTGGCCTCTGTGACTTGCTGTACTCTGGGAGCTTGTTTTTGGGCTGAAGTTTCACATTTCTGAAAGAGCAACCGATAGGCCCATTGTGGGTCAGGTGTCTCCTATGCAACCAATCAGCTCAGGCCGGTGCCTCATGGGAACTTGGCCACTGAGGCCCCAGAGAAAAAGGGAATGAACGAATTGTGAGCCAGGCAGCCACCCCAGCTGGTGGTCGCCATGCATATTTTAGATGATATTTGGCACTCATTGAGCAAATACTCATTGACCTTTACTGTTACCGCCCCCGGACCTGGGCAAGAGCAATCCTGGGCCTGGGCTTTGTGCTGCAGAGCAGTGCTTTCCAGACCGCGATGTGCACACACATCCCCCGGACCTTGTGGGAATGCAAGTAGGTCTGGAGCGTGGCTGAGTCTGGCCAGCTCCCAGGTGGTGCCCTTGCTGTTGGTCCAGCGATCACATTTCAAGAAGTGGCCCTCCTCTGACCTGCCCCCGCATGGCAGGAGGAGTCATGGGTAAAGGGATGTGCTCAGCCAGAACCCACACCCACCCTGTTCACCAGGCTCCTGAAATTATTTTCTTATACATTTTATTGAGTATGCTGTTACAGTTGTCCCGACTTTCCCCCTTGACCCCCTCCACCAGCACCTCTATTCCCTCCAGCAGTTCCCCCCTTAGTTCATGTCCATGGGTTGTACATATAAGTTCTTTGGCTTCTCCATTTCCTATACTGTACTTTATATCAACCTGTCTATTTTGTACCTACCTATTTGTAGTTCTTAATCTCTGCACCTTTTTCCCCATTCTCCCCCTTCCCCCTACCAACTGATAACCCTCCAAGTGATCTCCATATCTACGATTCTGTTCCTGTTCTATTTGCTTGTGTAGTTTGTTTTTTAAATTGAATTGTTGATAGTTGTGAATTTGTTGATAGTTGTGAATTAATTAATAGTTGTGAATTTTCATTTTCATAGTTTTGATATTCTTTTTCTTAAATAGGTCCTTTTAACATTCCATATAATAATGGCTTGAAGGTGATAAACTTCTTCACCTTTACCTTGTCTGGGAATCACTTTATCTGCCCTTCAATTTTAAATAATAGCTTTGCCAGATAGAGTAATCTAGGTTGTAGGTCCTTGCTTTTCATCACTTTGAATACTTCTTACCAGTCCCTTCTAGCCTGCAAAGCTTCTTTTGAGAAATCAGCTGACAGTCTTATGGGAACTCCC